>CM042749.1:32262180-32278742 GCA_022496165.2 Catalaphyllia jardinei
TAAAAATAATTTTGAAACAAACTGCGCGCCATATCTCAGAGTTCATAACGTTCAGCAAAACAAAGTCCTTGTGTCTTTCTGACAGTTCAACTACTCTTTAAACTACCCTTTGAATCTCTTTGGTGGTGATTTGATAACCATATGACGTCATAACATGGCGGCCATTTCAAAAAACGTAACTTCTCGTATTTACTTCGCGTTGCTCGTTAGTTGTTCGACTATGCTGGGGTAATTTACCCATAACTCTATTCGATAAGTAGCAGAAAGAAAGGAGCCTCGCGTGTCTTGAAGATGGCGGTGTAAGACCAGCGTAAACGATGTAAAATGCTACTTGTGAAGTGAAACAGCGCTTTCAATTTTGCATACAGATCACAAATCACAAAAAATATGTCGTTAATCTTCACGCCATATACTTGGGATTTGATGTGTTTTTAGCATTGTGCACGATCTGTGAAAAAATGCACGAGGGTATTTTGATTTGCTGTTCGTAACGGCGGCCATATCTACATCTGTAATTGATGTGTTACTGGTATTGAGGTCGGGGATGGCGGATGCTGGTACCCATAGAATCAAACAGCAAATTTATGTCGATTTTCTGGCGAGACTACGTCTTCAAAAAGATTTCTGCTAGACCTAAAGAAAAATTCAAGCTTTAATTCGAAGAACATGGTATCGACATTGAAGAGGACAACGATTTTATTAATCCCCCTGATGTTTGTTTGCCTGGTGTGCGTGGGGTATTTTTTATCGCCTGAGACGGTCAATCGGCAAATGTATCAAAAGGTAAGTTGCCTATATTTTTAGAGTACAAGAATCAATTTCCACACATTGGCGGTCCTGAAATTTTTCCGGAAATACCGGCCAAACCAGGTCAGTCTTCTGGCGCAGCAGTCGCAATATGATGAAACTTATTGTTGGATTTAACGTCAATGACAACAATGGGGTAACTGGCCTCCTATTCACGTGTAATAGCCGCTTTAGGAAGTTTTGCTCGAACTTGTATATCTCTAAGGATCTGCCCCTTTTGTATGGGACGATTGGGGGATCTTTGAATATTTCGCTAAGCAATAATCCTGTGTTTTTGGAAGGACATTTCGTTAAAGTAGAGCCGTCAGAGGTCATATGTCTGTGTGGCTTCCGCTGTTATCCGCGTGTAATTTGTAGAGTTTGACACCTGTTTTTTGGCAGGTTTTTTCTCTCTCGGCTCGTTTATATTGCAAGATATGTTTTAAGCTCTCTAAATGTAAGCTCTGGAGGGACAAAGTTTGAAATATCCCGTGGACATGTTAGCTACTTTCATTTTATGTGTTACTACGTGTTAAGTGAATAAATGAACTATGTTGAACAATTTAGTTTAATTTTGTTTACTAACAAAACAGGAAAGCTGAAAACCGCAGACGCCTAAAAGGAACCGCAAGAATGCACGTTTTGTTCAAATTTAATTGAGTAGTTTAGGTTCGTTCAGTTTTTTATCGACCGCCGTACTGAAAGGATCAAAGTGTTTACCGTTATAGTTGCTGCCCGGATTTACGCTTACATATTCAAGGACATTTAAGAAAACTCGCCATAGAAGTAAGTGAATGAAAAATTACCCTTGAATTGTTAATTTAGTCTTTGATTTTGTTAGTTGTAAAGTATCAGTTATTTGTACTTAAGTTTGTATTACGAACCGCATGGTTGCGCTTTCAGTAACGTTTGGTTGTCGCGGGCATATATTTCGCCTTTTTTCTTTTACTTTTTAATTACTTGATTACATTTGGAAAATAGAATATGTTTGTACAATTTTGATTTCAGATCGAATAAAAATCTACTGTTATACGATTGCGAGTTATTCTTCGGTTTGGATTCTTCGTTTTCTATCGGAACATCATTCGATTTCTGGATAACCACGGTTCCTAGATAATTGAAGACGGCAAAATGAGTAAAGAGAAAATGGAAAACGCTATCAAACAGGCTAAAATGAAAAGACGAAACTTCAAGGCAGCGCTTACCCGCCTAGGCAAAACTGTAACAATTCAAGTTTCAGGAAATCGACCGGAAGACGAAGTAAAAGGGGTGCTTTAAAAATATGAAGCGGCATTTTCAGAACTTGTTTCCAAACACGAGGGGTACACTTTGCTAATAGAGGACGATAGCGCATTTGAGAATGAAGAGGCATGGTTGGAAGAATGTCAAGAAGCCTTTCTGAAATTAAAGATTGACACCGAAGATTATTTGAAGGAAGTCACGGTTTTACAAAACAAGGTTAAGGATCATTCAAAAGGAAGTTCAAAACCACACGAAAAAACCACCGACGCATTGGCCACACAACAAGAAAGCCAAACGGGAGGCAGTGTTAACAACGACAATGAAACAGATGCCGGAGCGAAAGCACAGAATCCACAAGCCGAATCAAATACTGAAGTTTCGACCGTCCAGATAGAAGAAAATGATGCCTCAAAAAACATTCCGTCGTAAAGTTCAAGTCCAGCAGCCAAAAACAACGACAACAGCAATGAATGTGCCTTCCGGATGGAAAAACCAAAAATGCCAAAATTTTCCGGTGACGTAAGAGATTACATAAAGCCGACTTCAAACATCTTGTGGAAACAAGGTACAGGAAACGGGATGCTATCACTCTGCTAAGAGCAAGTTTACAAGGAAAACCTCTCGAGTTAAACAAAGGTATCGGCCAAGTTTATGATGCTGCTTGGGAGTACCTCGACTCGATCTACGGAGATCCTCGGTTCGTAGCCGATACGATAGCACAAGACATCGCACGATTCAAACCATTGCGTGACGGAGATGACGCGCGCTTTTGTGATCTGGTTCACCTTGTCATGTCATATCAAAGTCACGTTTAAAATTTGATCTGCATCACTTCGCGTATAAAATTATTAATTTTTTGAACATTTTGCCTTCGTTTGCGCAGTAAAACGTAGAAAATGGAAAAAAAGATCATGTAGAATAGGAAAGTTTATCATATTGAGCGTCAGTGAAATCCCGTTTCGGGACAATCAGAAAAATATTAGGGTCGGCCTTTCGGGACGGAAGAATGCCAATTCTGGTTTGTTTACAAGAAAAATTCGAGCGATTTCCGGACTATCAGGGAGGCTAAGCTCGATTACTCGTCACGCATGGATGTTTTACTAAAAGGCCTGCTATTTTCGAAATCTACGTTACATTTGGCGCGTTTTGATACCAAATTTGCCGGGATTCGAAAAATGTTGCTGTCGGCCTTATGACAGGGACGTTTGGGAAGTTCGGTTTACTAGTACTCTTTGTATCTTGCGCTTTCATTGTCCGTGTCGCAGAAGCGGTAGCTGATCATGAAAGCACAAAGGAAGAAGATTTTCATGGAGCTAGTCAAGGCGATAAACCAGTGTTTATCGAGGAAATCAACAAGTAAGGCCCAAATATTTAAAAACCAGTTATTTAAGCAATTTTATCCTTTATTTCTTTATTTATTCAGCTATCTGATCTACTCTTTATCAAAAAAAGAGCTGAAGGGGAAGACGAAATTTGCAGAGATCGAGGACAGACCTGCCCTAACGAGAATTGTACAGACTATTTTCCAAAGATGTAACATCACTGAAGCAGTAGTAAATAGTAGTATTCTATTCTACAACGGTTCAATGGCCAAATTCGGAGGTTGATGGAAGGGAGGGAGTTCTTTAAAGCGGCTAATTGACTCTTGGACAAACGGGCCTAAGAAATCCTATTGATTTGCAGTGTATTATAATGAAGTCGGCTCTATACCGTTGGAAAACAGAAACATGGAACTATCCGGTAAAAAGCGAAAGCTTGAGAAAGATCTGGTAGAAGAGAAAGCAAAAAGGATGCGTTTACAAGAAAAGCATGACGCGGTTCTCTCTAAGGCAGAGAAAAAGGACGAGATTTATAAGAAAAAATTCAAGAGACTTGTCCGTAAAATTATCAAGCTTCGCAGCGAAAAAAATGGGCGAGGTCCTCAGAAAGGCAGGTCATTTGGAGACTACACTCCACAACACCAAAGCAGAATCCGTAAGCAGCTTGTGAAAGATTGCCAGGCAACTCTATCGTTCGTCGGTGTGTAAAATTTTGTAGCCACACAGGTGGAAGTTTTCAATGAAGACACCCAAACATACGAAACTTTTAATCTCCTCGATGACGAAAGTGAACTGCAGTTAACAGACGAACAAGAACAGGTGACCGATCAAGATATCGATAACATCAACCTTTTCCTTTACATTAAAGAACGCTTTTAATTAATATTTCTGATTCGGCCTGGCATGAACTTTCTGTAAAACTGAAGGACATGCCTAATCTGCACT
Organism: Catalaphyllia jardinei; assembly: GCA_022496165.2. NCBI lineage: Eukaryota > Metazoa > Cnidaria > Anthozoa > Scleractinia > Caryophylliidae > Catalaphyllia > Catalaphyllia jardinei. Next base: position 32,266,473 of record CM042749.1, read on the forward strand.
CTGTGAAAAGAAGACTCCAAACCCTAAATGGAATATGGAAAATCACGGAGACGCCAGGAGAAGATGATGAAGTACAAATTAAGTTTGGTGACAGTCTTACGTCACAAATTGATCGACCGCAGAGGGAGGGATTTAATGACACGGCCATTAAAGTGAAATTGAGTGGTAACGGAACTCGCATTGGAAAAAGATTGCATGTAGTTAATTTTACCTATAACATTCTTAATGAAGGAACAGATGCAATGACAGAATCTGAGAATTATGTATTAGCAATCATAAAAGCGAAGGAAAATTAGGATTCCGTAAGGGTGAGTCTTCGAGATTTGAAAGATGAAATGGAGAAACTTAAAGAAATTACAGTAAACGGTAAGAATTACAAAATAGAGTACTTTCTGGGAGGGGATGGGAAGTTTCTCGCCCCGGTATGTGGACTTGGCCCTGCCAATCAAGAACACGCCTGTATTTAGTGCAAATGCCCAAGGGGGATAGGTGGGATACAGCAAGAAATCGTCTATGATCGATGCTGAGGCGGGAGCACAGTCTCTCGAACAGATAACACAGCACGCTAGAAGAAAGCAATTTAATTGTAAGAACCCTCCCCTCATCCCGTTTATTTCTTTGGACCATGTAATAATTGATACACTGCATTTATTTCTGAGGATTTCTGATAATTTAATCGAGTTATTGATAAGGGAGTTACGACGTCAAGATGCCATTGGCAAGAAAGCCTTTCCAAATGGTTTCCCTAAGGATAAATTCAAACACGTGTAGTAACACTCAACACAAAACCCACCAAATCGCTCAAATTCGCCATTTAGAGCCACAGAAACGTCAATGCACAACAACTGAGGCAGGTTTACACGGACACACTGCTTGTATGGGCCCCCTGTGGCTTTAAACAAAAGGATGGAAAGTTACAACGATTAAAAGCAGATCCAAGTTGAATAGCGCAGACAGTTTCTCCTAAATCGTGATATTGGCACTTTTGATTATGCTAACCTCGACAATTTATTACACCCAGGATTTCAGGGTGTAAGATGGGCACGTGACCAGCCGATGCCAGGGCCTTTTCTCGCCCCGTCCCGAAGCCTTTTTGCCTTCAGTTAAGAAGCTCAATCTATACTGGAACTATGGATAGATTTCATGAATATCATAGGGGACCTCAAGTTAGATTACAATGATAAAAAGGGAGTCGATGCATTGCAAATTAAAATTAAGACATGTTCACAAAATTTACAGAAAATGGAATGTACCAGGCAAAAGGTGTTACCCCCTATATGCATACACTCCTCTGTCATGTGCCTGAATTCTTTTCTATGTATCATAACTTAAATATCTTTAGTCAACAAGGGATGGAAAAATACAATGATCTTGCTTCAAAAGACTTCTTCAGATCAACAAACCACAGAGGTGTGGAGTGTTTGCGTCAAACGTTTCTTAAGAAAAACCGGTTGCAGTTTCTTCAAGGGATCGGTTGTGAAAGAGTGAAGCTAAGCTATAAATGCAGTAATTGTAACAACAATGGACACACAATCAAAATTTGCACTGCAAAATGTTCAAAATTGTGAGCATAATGTTTGCTGTGGCCATCTTCAAAAGGTTGGTGGGAAATGGGTCAAGAGATGCACTCAGAATTAATCAGAATCAACAATAGTGTTACTGGTTTCAAACTGAGAGGAATGCTTACCCTCACAGAACAAGCTATAAATAATCGGCGTAAAATTGATCATCCTACAAATATATTATTTCATAATTTTTTTTTATGATGTACATGTATCTTAACAATTGGTCAAGGCTAAAAGATAGCCATCATCAAGTCAGTAATCTCAACATGTAAAGCACTTAACATAGTAAACAACTGGCATAAGCAAATAAATAAGTATTATAGCAGCTCACTTATACTCTCTTTCCTATTGTCTGACCCTTTTCTGTCCCACTGAACTGGAGACACTGGACATGAATAGCTAGATAAATTCTTTTTATCAGTTTCCATACAATGTATTTAGAAGACGTTGTGGCAAGATGTTTAACTTTTGACATTAGAAATTCTGGTAGTATGCTTGCCATCACAAGGTTAATAAATATGCTGCAGCTTGTTGCAAGCCGCTAAATTGCTCAGGGGTTAGAGTGACCCATTGGTTAATAGAAGCCCAAGTGTTTGATCCTTTGCTTGAAACATGCTGAATATTACATCTGTTAATGGTGACCATTGCATGTATCACAAAAACCTTCAAGCTTAATTAGAATTCCCCACAAAGGTACTGCCTCCGGTTCCATCACCACGAACAAAACTGAACACGGTGACATGAGAGTCTTCTATTTCATACTTAAAAGATTTTCCTCCAATATATTTATATTCTACAACTGAATTCCTCTGGGACAACCAATATTTTACAGTCTCTTTTACCACATAACCAAAATTACCGTTTTGGATTGGAATTCTCTCATTCCATTTCACCCCCAAGATATCATCCAAATCAGAATTATTATCCTTAATAGCATATACCTTTTTTCCTCTGAATCGCATTGGCTTAACTACTTGGCCAAGTCCTGCATTAAATACATCAGAGTCCACATTGACTTCGATTCGTACATCTGGGTCTTCACTGCGGCTAGACTACAATTTACGTTTAATATCTCTGTAAAGCTGTCCATGGAAAATGTTCATTCTTTCTTCTAGAGTCTTCATCGGGAACATACACCTTTTCAAGCCGCTCAAAAGGAACATTGTCCTCATCGTAATCACGCCACTCATCTGTGTCGTGACTGTAGTGAATCTTAACTCAAGTGAATCTTAACTTTTTCCTTCTCTGTATCAACCTCCACGATTTCGATATCATACAGTCTGTTATCTTTGCCACTTTTCGTCTTTTTCTTTCCCTGAGATGACGGCTGGTACTCGTCGATAAGTCTTTTAGGCACGCAAGATTTACGCTTCCCTTCGTCAGCCATTTTGAATCAAATTTTTGAACTGGTCCGTTCGGTCATGCGCATTAACTAACGTCGTAAACTACTGCATGTATGATCACTAGAAAACAAATGTTCAACTTTGTATGGAAAGAGTTTTATATGAAAAAGCTTCAACACGGAAGTGGGCAGACAAAATGACATGAACAACAACCTCATGTTAGCCATCATAGGGCAAAAGATGTTTTCTGACGACCGCAAAGTTTGGTCCCGTTTTCTGGAAAGTACAAAAATTGAAGCCACACTAGAAATGTTGATCTCATGAACGACAAGCGAAATGAAGTCTCGCATGCGAGCCACCGCCCTGCTAAGAAGTCGTTGCCAGCCCCCTAAAAACATCGGTCAACTCGGTTATGGGGACGGAAAAAAGACAGCAAACCACCAGTGCTGGTTATGTAAAGTTTCAACTCACTGGACGGATCAGTGTTCAAAGTTCATGGCAATGAGTCCTAGCGACCGTTTAAGAGCCGTTAAAGAAAATCATGGATGTTTTAGCTGCCTCAAGCGAGCTGGCCGAGATCATAATGTGTCAAACTGCTCCCGCCGACGTCAGTGCAACGAGTTAGTTAACGGAAGCCAATGCAAGTTTTTCCATCACCCATTGATACACACTGACGGTACAACGAATTCAGCATCCACCGTGGCGATCTAGTCTGTTGCTAACAACGGCGAAACAATGTTGCCAACCGTCCTGGTAGATATCTTCGGATCAGATAGAGCCAGCAAACAAGGACATGCGCTCCTAGTCTCCGGCGCACAAATCACTCTGATACGCTTATCGGTGGCAGAGGAACTATGTTTAAAGGGCAAAGATGTCACCATAACAATAGCAAAGGTCGGAGGAGAAGTTGAAGCAATGACGACTAAGATATTCCGTTTCCGTGTCAGGTCCCTAGAAAATAAAGCCAGTTACTCAGTCACAGCCGTGGGGATACCTTACATAAGCAGTGACATCTCCGACATTAAAGTAAACAAAGTTGCAAAATTCCTTGTATTGAGAGAGGAAGAATTTCGACGAAGTAACGGGCCTGTTGACATCCTGATCGGGATCGATCACCCAAGATTACACACTGGGGAAACAAGGCAAAAGGCTAACCTCGTAGCAAGGCACTCGCCACCTGGCTGGGTAGTATTTGGAGCTACGCCTAGAGGACACGCCCATGTTCACCAAGTACTTAATGTCAAACTATCAGCGCCCATCGACATGGCTGACTTTTGGTCAACGGAGACAATGGGAGTAGCAGTCAAACCTTGCAATTGTGACACCGATAAGTTAAGTCCGATTGAACAGAAAGAAGCGAAGGTTATTGAAGACTCCTGTCAAAAGATCCGTAACCAATGGCTAGTACCGTATCCATTGAAACGAGATCCGAAGGAACTGCCCGACAACAAAGTACAAGCAAAGAAGAAACTGGAAGCAATCGAACGCCGCCTTTCAAAAACACCAGAACATGCAGCCGCCTATGACAAACAATGGTGGAAATGACTGAAATGAACTTTGCACGCAAACTCACCAAGCAGGAATTGGAGACCTACAAGGGACCAGTCCACTATATTGCCCACCACGAGGTAGTGAGATCTGAAAAGACAACGCCCATCCGAATAGTTTTCAACTCGTCCGCTTCATTCCAAGGTCACCGACTGAATGATTATTGGATGAAAGGCCCTGACCTACTGAACAGCCTTTTCGGGGTCATCTTACGATTCAGAGAGAATGAAGTCGCCATAAGTAGCGACATTTCAAAAATGTACCACAGGGTTCTTATTCCCCAGCTGGATCAGCACGTCTACCGATACCTGTGGAGGAACATGGAAACCAATCGTGAGCCTGATATTTATGTAAAGACGGTGCTGACATTTGGTGACAAACCTGCACCTGCTATGGCGCAAATCGCTCTGAGAAAAACCGCCGATCAAGCAAAGAGTTTGTATCCTGAAGCTGCTCACGTATTGAAGGACAATACCTACATGGACGACATTTGTGATTCAGTTCGCACCGTAGAGCAAGCCAAGCGACTGACAACTGAGCTGGATGAAGTGTTAACAAAAGGTGGATTTCAAGTCAAGGGATGGCTCTCAAACCGGTCTTTGGAGAATGAAATCTCCGAGCAAGAGAAACCCAAAATGAAACTATTGCAAGGCAAAAGCTCAAGAGAAAGTACTAAGAACTGTTTGGAATCCTGCTGAGGATGTAATTCTGTTCAACATAAACCCGCCCAATGATATTACCTTCAACAAGAGAGCAATATTGAGCCAGATCGCTCGAATCTTTGATCCAGTTGGATTTGCAGCAACCTTTCTAGTTCGCGCCAAAATCGGAATGCAGCGTCTGTGGCAGCAAGGCTTAGACTGGGATCAAGAGCTTCCGTCACCAAAACGAGAAGAGTGGGATCGCTTCTTCCAAGAAATGGAAGACCTGAATCACGTAACCTTTGCGAGGTTCCTCACCCCGGTGGACGCGATTGAAGTCCCCACACTCTACATCTTTTCTGACGCATCCAACGAAGCCTTTGGAGCTTGTACTTACATCACATGGCGAACCGGAAGCAACAAGTATGACACAAGATTGATAGCGGGTAAATCAAGGGTAGCCCAACTGAAACCGCTGACCATACCCCGCCTAGAGCTACAAGCAGCTGTACTCGCCACCAGGCTATACCGGTCCATAGCGGAGGAATCGCGACTACAGTTTAAGGAAGTCTTCTCAGACAGGAATATCGTATTGTCATGGATTCGCAGTGAAGCGAGAGAGTTCAAACCGTTAGTGTCCGCCCGAGTCGCAGAAATTCAAAGCAATTCTGACCCCTCGCAGTGGAGACATGTACCGGAAGAGTTAAATGTGGCTGACGAAGTCTCTCTCGTGATATACCAGCGCAACAACTGACTGGCAGATGGAGGCAGGGACCAGAATTCCTACAACTTTCCGAGGAGGGGTGGCCTCAAGAAGCTTCTACTGCTGACCAAAATGAAGTAGAGAAAGAACGCCGCGAAGTTTGGTATGTTCACCAGCTCACCCGAAGTCATTGACTGCAAGAAGTTTTCCAGTTGGCGAAAACTTGTCAGAACAAGCGCCTATTTATTGAGATTTATCTGGAACTGACAAGGACGACGCCAAACGAAGGAACTGACTGAAAAATTGGAACATCCGGTCCAATTGAGCGATGGACCACTCGCCTCAAGAACTGGAGGAAGCCGAGAAGCACTGGGTTAAAGAAAGTCAGAAAACTCTCCAGGATCGCCTAAAGAAAGGAGAGTTGCAGATGTTAAGTCCCTTTACAGACGAAAATGAAGTCATCAGAGTTGGCGGTCGAATAGATGAAGCCTTGGTTTCCTATGATAGCAAACACCCTGCTGTGCTTCCCCAAAACCATTGGATATCTCTCCTGATAACTCGACACTTTCATCAGATCGGACACTCGGGACTGGCAACAACAGTGGCGAAGATCAGGACAAAGTTCTGGATTATAGGAGCTCATGATTTGGCCAAGTCAGTAAAGTTCAGATGTGTAACCTGCCGAGAATTGGAAGCAAAGGCGGAAACACAATTTATGGCAAATCTACCAAGAACCATTTACGCCTCCGTTCTACTACACAGCATGCGACTATTTTGGCCCTTACAAAGTAACAATCAGCAGGAACAAGACCGCAAAACATTATGGAGTTATCTTCACTTGCCTGAACAAGAGAGCAGTACATCTGGAAGTCGCCGTAGACTACTCAACGATGGAATTCATTCAGATACTACGAAGATTCTTTGCCATCAGGGGCCAACCAGCTTTGATGCTGAGCGACAACGGTTCACAATTAGTAGGCGCAGAACGTGAGCTTCCAGAGATGATCAAAGGATGGGATATCAAGCAGCTAAAGGAATTGAATGCAGAGAAAGGAATGAAATGGCAATTTGCGACCCCAGCAGCACCTCATCAAAATGGCTGTTCAGAATCTCTAGTGAAGAGTACCAAGATTGCCCTGAAAATTGCAATAGGAGAGCGAGTTCTAACTAACTTTGAATTCCAGACATGCTTACTAGAAGTGGCTAATCTGGTGAACCAAAGCCCTATTGGCCGAGTTCCTAACGATCCCGATGATGGATCTTACCTATGCCCTAACGATATTATGCTTCTCGGACGAGCATCGTCAACAGTTCCGCAAGGACCGTTCCGGGAAACAAACAATAATCGACACAGGGCAGAATGTGTACAGAAAGTCGTTGAGACCTTCTGCAGACGCTGGACCCGAGACGTGTTCCCGTCGCTGGTTCCCAGAAAGAAGTGGAATGTGGAGAACGTGGTGATCGTCCAAGACCCCAATGCTGTACGCAGAAAGTGGACCATAGGCAGGGTCATCAACGTGTACCCAGGAAAAGGTGGCAGAGTACGTAATGTCAAACTAAAAACACCCACCACCGAGTACCAGAGGCCAATCACCGAGATAGTGGTCATCTATCCCGCAGAAGGATATGAAGATTAAAGTTTTGAAGATTAGGACACTGCCTTCATCGGGGCGGAAAGTGTTAAGTGAATAAATGAACTATGTGAACAATTTAGTTTAGCTAACAAAACAGGAAAGCTGAAAACCGCACACGCCTAAGAGGAACCGCAAGAATGCGTGTTTTGTTCAAATTTAATTGAGTAGTTTAGTTTCGTTCAGTTTTTTACCGACCACCGTACTGAAAGGATCAAAGTGTTTACCGTTTTAGTTGCTGCACGGATTTACCCTTACATATTCAAGGACATTTAAGAAAACTCACCATAGAAGTAAGTGAATAGAAACGTACCCTTGAATTGTAAATTTACTCTTTGATTTTGTTACTTATAGAGCATCAGTTATTTGTGTTACGAACCGCATGGTTGCGCTTTCAGTTTGGTTGTCGCGGGCATATATTTCGCCTTTTTTCTTTTACTTGTTAATTACTTGATTACATTTGGAAAATAGAATATGTTTGTACAGTTTTGATTTCAGATCGAATAAAAATCTACTGTTATACGATTGCGAGTCATTCTTCGGTTTGGATTCTTCGTTTTCTATCGGAACACTGCGCCGAGTCCGACTGTTGGATTAACTGTTACAAGTTATGCTGTTTGTTATCACGCAAACTAAACGAAATTCAGTTACAGCTCTCCGCTTGGAACATAGAAGGAACTTATTAAGTGTCAATTTATAAACTCAAGATGTATTTACTGTCACTGTTTCGTTTATATTTTATACAGACTGTTGAACAAGCAGCTTCGCCAGCTACCAAGAAAATGAAGCCTGAGTGAAAATAGAATCTATCATATTAGTGTCAATAAACAACGCTTTTGTGAACAGAATATTTGTTGCCTACCTTCGCTCTGTCATTTTACTCGGAACAAATATCATACGGTGTCTATCTGCAAATGAAATTCGAAGTAAATTTTGACGAGGACAGTTTTCTTCCATACATTTCTGTTTCTAATTCATAATCCCATAACCTATTATGAAGCAAACAAAAAACTAATTCAATGAATCTGCATTGTGATGTGACAAAAGTAACTCCTTTCATCGCGGCGCCCCGTCGATCGCCATATTGAATTATACACTGTTGCTACGAAAAACGTCACGTGAACGAAAACTTGTGCAGCGATTGGTTAATGGTTTGTTTTGGTCGAGGTTATCAAAAGTGATAACGATCCCGGACTGTGGAACGTAGCTCAATAAAGTAATACCACAGAAATCAATGAGGCTGGCACTTAAATTACTGTCTGCGACTTTCACAAGTTAGTCCTAAGATTCAGTCATATTCAAAAACTTGAAAGGCAAACATCATCACCCAATGTGGTCGCACTGTATTTGTGAGTGTAGAGGTAAAGGAGATGATTAAAGACAATTTAAGAGCCATCACTTCCTATCAGTTTTAAAGCCTGGAGTTCGCCAAACGAAAACTAGTCACTTCATATTTTGTCCTTTTTTTCTGATTAGACTGGCAAGACAGTTATCGCCGTGTGTAGACTTTGAAAATTTTGCGTAAAACATTGCTAGAAATTTACATGTCATTCTTATGACATGAAAACTCGCCTAAAGTAACACCAGCTGGTTTTATGGCAAATATACTTTTGGTTCGTTTTTTAAGATCAAAAGAAAGACAATGTAACCAATGAACAGGAAGTTTTCAATGCATGATAGTTAGTCCCTCGAAAAAAAAAGTGCGGTTTTAGCAGTACGTGGAAACCCACAGAACGAAAACTCGCGGAAATCGCGTTAGATCAGCCTGAGGAGCTGGCAAAAAAAACAACAACAACAACAACGAAAAAATACAACACAACAACAGGATAAGTCGATTTTATTCACAAAATATAAGCAGAATTGACTCTATCAGCAAAACCATTGCGTTCCCATACAAACTTGATAAATTCAAACCTTCAAACCGTTGTAACACAACACCTCCACATGCTGGAAGGCGGAGTCACGTTTCGCGTGGTCCAATTCAACTGTTAGGTAGTATATGCCACATGTCACGTTTCGCTGAACGGTCGCGAACAAGTTAATTAGAAATGTACATAAATAAGTCCTCGCATTGTAAGCTTGGGCGGCCTGTGTTCAAACTCAAAACAGAAGGCCAAAATAAGATGCAGAAAACCTTACCGCACAGTTATAAAACTCACTGATCAAAATTCTCGCTTATCTTGGGTTAGCTAAATTACTTAATTACGCTTGGAACAACCCGGCCCTGGAGCTTCGGGTTTAGCTTTGCCTAAATCTAGATGTTATTTCTATGATATGTGGCTCTTTTCCTGTAGTTGGGGTGCATTGCTCCGCTTGGCAGCCCTTCGAGCCACGGGAACTCCGCTATTTGATTCAGTCACGCAAACTGACTCTTCAGTTTTAATCGTGACATTATTCTTTGCTAAATTATTATTTATTTATGCATATTCATTAGATCTCTTTATATAGTTTACACAAACCAGGTCAGCCGTGGAATTCAGACAGTCTCTGTACTGTGTTCGTGTTTCTGATTGTAAGCTTATCTTTTAGAGAACCCTGCTACAAGTCGATGAATCAAGACGAATAGATCGATGATTGATTACTAATTGGTAAGCATATACTTTTTAACATACTGTAGTATGCCTGCTTTCTGCAAGGGACAATGTCAGTTAAACACATTACGTTTGCGAAATGCTATTTTTTCGGTTTTCTTTAGTGCAAATCGTTTTCAGTCGACTGCATAAATCTTTGTCAGAGTCTGCTATCAGTCTACTGATGCTTCTTTTGACATCCAAATGACCATCGTTTGGCTACTAGGTGCTGTGGTAATGCAGTACAACAATAGAAATAATGGTCCACAATATAGTTCGTGGCCACGTCGAAGTCATAGCACGCTAAGTCAAGTTTAGCTTAACAGAAAGTTTGCGTCTCCTAAGTGAATGCCTATTATTTAAATACAGTTCTGAGATTTCGTAAACGGTCCTACAATAAACAAGACGCCAGTAGTAGATGTTCATTGAACTTAGCCGGATTACTGTCTTCCCCTGTCTTCCTGCTTACTAATAAAGTGTTTTCCTCCATACTAATGAGGTGCCTTCCTGCATACTAATAGTGTCTTCCTCTATACTAATGAATTGTCTTCCTCCATATTAATGAAGTGTCGCTCTAAAACAATAAAAACAATGAACTTGCCCGGTCTTGCCCGCTAATAATGAACCCTGGTTGAAAAACTCTTTTATCTGTTCAAAATAAAAGCGTAAATTTTAACGAAAGCCTCATTCCTTTATTCAACTTGAACTCGCTGGAAATTAGAAAACTTTGTTCGATTTTCGAAACGTTTTTCGTGAAGATGGCTTTTTTCACCAACGTTATTGATCTGCAAGCTGCTTTGAACGCTCGGTTAACTGTCCGTGATTGGGAAACATTGACAAGCGCAAATTTCTGAACGCGTAATAATTTCAAGGGTTCTCTAGCTTTCTTTGAAAACGTTCTCCGATTTTCAAAACCGGGCTCTTTTAACCCTGTTTGGCTCATGAAAATAACTATTATGTTTTTATCTGAACTCTCAGCTTTGCCAAGAAGAGAGAATTAATTCTTAGCTGCTCTTGTTTTCCGCTCCGTTAGTCACTACTTTCAGCCCTAGATTTGCATACAAACTCCAACGGAAAACTGAGCCCATGGGACAGCTCTACAACTGAAATTACAACAATAGAAGTTCGGAGCGCTAACTAATTGTCAACACGCGACAATAAATATTTTCGAACAATACGTTTGTTGAATAATACTTTTATTAGCGAAATGATTCAAATACACAGAGATTTGAAATGAATTTAAAAAATACATTTATTGATAACGAAAGCTCCACAACGAAGTGTTTTTATTGTTTTAGAGCGACACTTCATTAATATGGAGGAAGACACTTCATTAGTATGGAGGAAGGCACCTAATTAGTATGCAGGAAGACAGGGAAGACAGGGGAAGGCAGTAATACGCTAAGTTCAATGAACATCTACTACTGACACCTAAAGGCGATTCCGTGGAATGCTTAGGCTAGGGAGCGTAGCATTGGAATGAATTTTTAAGTTAAGTTAAGTGCCACAATTAATCAGTTAGATCAGCCATAAAAATCATGGAAGAAAGAGTTGAAGAAACTGTCACTGTGTTTGTAGTAGAAGGAAGCAAAGGCGGAAAATTACTGTGTGAGCAGAGTGTCCTTCCTCGGCTCCTGTTTCCTCTTTCCGGGTGATCTACAAGATGGAATGAGGCTGTGCATTGTATTTAAAAATGGCATCAAAGGAATATCGCAACATGAAAAATACTGAGAATTTATTTTGAGGCCATGGTACGATGGCCCAGAAGGCGCACAGTTCAGTTGTGATTTTTCACAGTTCAGTTGTGATTTTTCACAGTTCAGTTGTGATTTTTGAAACAGTTCAGTTGTGATTTTGTCACGCTTCAGTTGTGAGTTTTGAAACAGTTCAGTTGTGATATTTTTTGAAAACATCCGGGCTTCCAAGTCTAGAAAAGGCGGGAGTTTTCGAGCTTGGTATCACAGCCATCTTTGAGACGTGCGGTTAAATTTAACAGTGTTCTAGCGGAAGGAGTTCCAAAATGCCACTAACAGTTTATTCACCATGTATGAATATGAGTGGTGTTTCTACGGATGACCAGCTGGAATTAATATCGAGTTACTAAACAGGGATACACAAACTTGGAAAAGGATAAGTATATCAACACTGAAAAGACGACTTCGAACCTTAGCCTTGTCAAGACGTCCCGCAAATATGCCTCTTGATGAGCTAAAGGGGATTATAGAGAGAGAGCTCTGTGGCAGTGGCTGTTTCGTAGGCTACCGCAGGA
>CM042749.1:32286273-32293773 GCA_022496165.2 Catalaphyllia jardinei
AGGTGATTGCAAAAATAAATCAGTGAAAACTAAGGTCACATGCAGCTTAATAATCTGATGAATCAATCAATCAGTCAATCAATCAATCAATCAATCAATCGATTGACTTAACGATCAGTTGATCAATTTCTTTTTAGTTCAGTCATTATTTTATTTCTTCCATCAGTTTCCGTTGTTCGTTCGTTCTTTTGACCGTCAGTACCTCGTTATTTATGTGCTTTGTTTATATTTCTTGGTATGAATCTATAATTCTTCTTTTTAAGGCGCGTCTCCCAGTTAAGTGGATGCCGCCAGAGTCGATTTTCTATCCTGAATCTACAACTATGAGTGACGTGTAAGTTGAAGCCTTGATTTAATAAAGCCGCCATATTTCAACAGCCCTTGTGCTTCATTCACTATCTAATAACTTGTTAAACAACCTTACAACTTTTACCATGTAAAAGTTCTGTTGACCGCACTGCATGAAAGAAGGTAATCTTTGTAATGCGTCTATAGGGGAATCCTTGTTTACAATATATGCCTCATTAGCATAAGCAGTTCAGTTTCTGAAGGAGCTACAAATTAATCAGTTCTGAATATTGAAAGATCATAGTACGATTAACTCTGCCAATGAATATGAGCCTGATGTATTGAATACTTTTTGTGCGACACGGGTTTAAAAGCTCAAAATTTAACAAAGAATGTATGACCTCATTAGCGCTTTTGCCACCGAGAAATTTTGCAGTTTTTGAAAGACAATTTTTCCTTCAATATTACACACAAAGAGCTAAGAACTTCAGCATGAATTAAGTTTTACTAGCTCTTTAGCTCTGTAAGCAAAGTCCTGTGCAAATGAGCAAAAATATAAACAATGACGTCAGCATGAATCCCCCTATACTGAATGGTTGAAGATGTTTTCGTCACTGTCTGTGTTATACTGAAGACTAAAGTATTATTGAATGGTAGAGATATCGTACTTTCGATTAATGATGATGCAGAATGCTGCATTGTGGGAAGAATTTAACTGAAATCACAATATTTGTCTTTTACAGATGGTCTTACGGTGAGGCGCCACGCACCTCTCGTAAGGTCTAACAGGATTGGCCGAGAAAACAATAGAATAAACAACAGAAACAATGGCCCTAGTCCTGAAAACAATAGAGGTGGATGACTCCGGGAGCAAATAAAATTAGAGGTTCCGAAGAGGTGCATGACTACTGCTTACGGTATTGTAATGTGGGAGGTGTTTACCATTGGTATGTAAAATATCTGTCACAGGGCCAATAAGCACAGCTTTGCTTTTCACATCTTTTCGTGTTTTTTTTAGTTTTAATTGTCAGGGGATGTTTAAAAAGACCATAGCTTAATATAGAGTAGATCATTTTTGCTCTGAGTCTCAATACTTTACAATACACCCACTTTCATTAGGAACAGAATAACCTTATAGAAAATCCTTGACAAAAAAGATAAATTACCGAAAAATACATATGGATTGTCTGGAATGATAATGCAGCGTATTAAGAAAAGACAAAGTGAAAACACAACTAGACTGCTGTAATGTATGTCGATTTGCAGGTAAAATGCTTCCCGGTGTAATTAGTGAATAACCACATTTACCCCTCACATATAGCCTCTTCGATGCATTCAGTTAGTTGGGGCGCAGCACTATCGAAAAAAAGCGCGAGTAAATAAGGAAGGTGAGAAGAAGCGAAAGAACGCAGTTATTATTATTATTATTATTATTATTGTTATCACTATTATTATTATTATTATTAAATTCTCAACCTCGGATAATGCAATTCTAGCTTTCTGATTGGTTCACTGTATCTCAATTACCAGCGATTATACCTACGTTTGACCTTATATGGAAATTAATGCGACTACTATAGGAGGCTCATAGGGGCCGTAACCAATCAGGAGCCGAAAAGACAATAGGTTATTGTTTCGAGAACAATAGACTCTATTGTTTTCCAAATCCAAGATGGCCGCCACAAATTTCAGCCAATCAGAAGGTCAATTAAGAATTCAAGATGGCGGTAGCGGCTCCCAGCAGTGAAACCTGGAAACTAGGTCCCAGATTCCAATAGGAGTTTGTTTCGGGGTGAGAAAATTGCAAACCGGACGCGAAGTCCTGGGATCGATCTCTCAGACTCGTCCGATATGTCAATTGAGAAACAATCTATACACATGTAAATCAAATGAGAAACAATTGTATTTTAAAAATCCTAATTCTTTACAAGAGGGACCTGTGTCCAATTTGCAAACAAGGTGTGTGCACTACTAATTGAAATACATCAAGTAGAAAGTCTAAACTCATTGATCTCAACTGTTCCCTTGAGAAAGCATCATTCAAAAGAATCTTAAACAAACAAAAGACATTTTAAGCCACCGTTGAAGAATTAACATATTAAGTCAGAGATGAAACGTGAAATGAATTAAAAACCGAGGGCTCATCTAAGGTATTTCAAACAAACGTTCGCGCTTAAACTAAAAACTAAGATCAAACAAACATTTCAAATCGCATCGCTCCTGATTCAGCAGCCGCACAAATTATAGTTCGGTCTAAGCGGTTCTTAATAGTGGCAAGAATAATTCACTTACATCAACCATAGTCCTTTCAAATTCCTCCAAAGCGATTCTCAGCTCTTGATCACTTAGTTCCATAATCGCCAAGACAAGAATGCGCAAAAGTGGGTCCAACTTCGTCACAAGTAAAATGATTTTGCTCAAGCCTGAAAGACTTGTATATAAAGACGTGTATCCAATGAGAAGATGGGGGATAGGGGGTATGCAATAACACATGGTTAAGACCTATTGTGAAGACGGGGGATAGGGGGTATACCTATGTCATGAAATTGTTGTAAACAAAACAGAGTCTGATGCATAATTTATGACGTTTATTGAATAATAACACGAAGTGTATCGCTGAGAACTAGATTCGTTTCCATTTCTCGCAATCTTTGTCCCAGGCCCGAAAACGCACGATATTCTGGCCTATTTTTCTTTGCTTTTAGTCACGAAGTCTTTGCCTGATCCGTTCCTTATTCTTGGCATAATAACTTCTCCAATATTCGTTGAGCCGTTCCCTGTTGTTTTTACAGTATTGCCTGCGGTAATTTGCAATACACTTTGTACCTTGTTTTGTTGACAATAGGCTCTCTGGCTGCTGGCGAGCCTTTCCCTGTTGTTTTCATACCATCTTTTTCGACGGGTCTTGAGAATCTCGACGTTCTTTGCACGATATCTTTTTTGTTGGGCCAGGATTTGCTCTCTGTTCTTTGCATAATATTTTTTATGGTAGGCCTTTTTACATACAACCTTCTGGTCATTTTCCGGCAGTTGATTGTAGCAACTCATCTTTAGTGGTGTCATACGAATAATGATTAAACTCTAGAATCACACACTCTTATAAGAGTCACATAGCTAACTCAGGTTTCCACCTCCTCTTCTACCTCCTCTTCGTCATTATCCTCAGGGAGTACCTTCTTTTGCATTAGTCTGTTTAACAGGAATTTTCGCTTTGCCACTGCCGACTCGGCAGCCTCGTCAAAATCCATGTCATCTTCCTCAGTAAAGCGTCGAAGAGTTTTCATGACTTTACGGTGTATTGCATTGTGTTTGATATGGTGAGTCCATTTTAGACGCTCTAAATAAGTCCTTCGTAGCCTTCTTCTACTTACAGGTAATAGAATATTGAAAGCGGTATTTTCAGCATACTCTTGGGGTTTTCCCCTATCCAGGAACTGTTGGACTTCTCTCAGGTAGGTTTCTTTGATATCTTCCCCGACTTTTTGACGTAACGGGCGCCACGGATCCGGTTCATCGTCATCGTCCGTTTCTTCATCCTCTTCGGAGCTGCTAGTCTCTTCCTCTTCAAGCTCCTCTTCTTCCTGTTCCTCTTCTACCTCTTCTTCTTGTTGTTGTTCTTCTTCTATGTTTTCATCATTGTCTTCTTCCACAAGACCAAAAATATCTGTTGAAGGAGTACGCATGGTTCTCGTCGTCCTTCACCCAAGACAACGTGCTTCAAATACGATTAAGGTGATATTTAATATATCATTTTTGCTCAGTGATCAAACATCCTCTTTCCTGATTCGTCGATGCCAGCGCTGGTATCCTTCGTGCGTCAAGAGGTGACTAAAAACGCGCTTCCTGTCGTCACTGGCAGGATATAAATCTAGTAACGTGTACCCAAACGGTCGTTCGGTCACTTTTTGATACACGTCCATCATGTCTTGCCAACAAGTGGGAAAAGCTTGAAGCAGTAAATTCTTCATCCCTAATTGATCTCGTGGATTTTTAAAGGCTACGATGTAGTGGGCGTTCCTGGAAATACTCTTTGCGTATTTCCCTGAGATTGATTTCTTTCACAAAGCACAAGCGTCCAATTTCCAGCAAAGACCTTGAAATCCTCCAAGCAGCAAATCAGCTGAGTCTGAATGCTCCAGAAAAATTGTCAAATTTGGCATGTTTTGACACCATTCTCTACTTCGGAAAGAGAGGCCGTGAAAACCAACGCGAGATGAAACCCGGTGACCTTTAGCTCAAACCAACAACAAGATGGCTGAAGTACTTTATCTCAAGCGAGAGAGAGCGACGAAAAATCAGTCCACCTTCAAGTGCTACAGATTTTACACATTCTGTGTTTCGCTGATGAATTGAATTCTGAGACTGAAACACATTTCTTTCTAGTCAAGTTTTTGAACAGTTACGAGAATTAATGTGACATGACAGCTTGTCAAATTTGGTCCAATAACAGTGGAAATAAAGTTAGTTAAACCAATCAAATTTACTTTGCCCCCTCACGTCAATCACGCGCATTCGCCATCAGATCACAACTGGGTTTTTTACCATGTTTACGAGCGTTTATTGCGAAATGAAAATCAATGGGAGGGTTATAAAATAAATAAACCGCTTTCTGGTTTGCTGGTATGCCGGCTGATAATGTCCTTGGCTGAGAGATTGTCCTCAAAATTTCCCTCGAAGCTTCGCTTCTCGGCCAAATGTTCATTTTTCGGACAACCTCTCAGCCGCGGACATTATTAACCGACATACCAGCCGCCTGAAGGGGTTTATTTACTAAATATTCCCCTCGACTTCGTCTCGGGGAATATTCACCAATATTCACTTCGCCTTCGGCGAATAATTGTTAATTATTATTGTTATTATTTCGCGCGCTGTTTTCCGCGCTGTGCCCCAACAAACATGACACCTAACAGTAAAAGTGTTTCTCACCAAAAAAAAAACTAAGCAGGCTTAGACAGAAAAATTTGTGACGTCGGAGTAACAGTCTACTGTTGCCAGCCAATGCTGACTGAAGGACGTCATTTAATGCTATTCTCTTGGTCTACTCATAGTAATTTCTTTGCTGATTATCAATGGACCGCATTTCATTTTGTTTTCCTGCTCACATCTCAGACATTGATTTTCTTGGGAAACAAATTGTTTCCCTAGGGACGACTCATTAATTGTAAAATATTGCTAAGTACGTTTTAATGTTTTAAGGTGAATCACCGTATCCTGCCTTGTCTTCCCAACAAGTGGCTGCCTTGTTGCACACCGGATACCGCATGCCTAGACCAAGACATATCTCTGACGAACTGTGAGTGCATTACACTGGTCTGCATTTCAATCTCGCTCACTAGACTAAAATTGTGTAAGTGGAAAAACTTATTTGAAACTTTATAAACCTATGCAGGTACGCCATCATGACCAAGTGCTGGGAAGAGCAGCCTAAAAAGCGACCTACGTTCTGGTGGCTTTGCTCTGCGGTCCGAAGACTTCTGGATGACCACAAGGTTTTTAAAGTGCTTTAACATATGTTAGTATATCACACACATCAGAAATGGGCACTCGCTGGTTAAGACGTCGCAATGTGTGTGGCGGTTATTGACAGTGTCTACAAACCTCTCCTTTGAGCGGGTAAGGGGTCGAGAGGGGGGCGGGGGGTATATGAAAAGTATATCTACCAAGACAAAGTCAAGCTAGATATTCGTTGCCAAATTTGACTGTGACGTATTGCTGTGTTGTAATTTTTACATGTGGTTCTAATGGGCTACCAAATTACCGACAACACACTTTAGTGTGTGCTCTGGCTGTCTAAACGCTCCGATTGCTTATCAGTTTACACATCAGTTGTAGGTGGCAAATGAATAAGAAGCTTTGGCCTGAGTCAGACACAAAAATTAGGCCTCTATATCCGAATCAGTTGGAAATAGCTGGCGATAAAAGAATTTATGGCCCGAAATGAAGCATTTGCAGACAGAGAAGATCTAATATATAATTTAGGCCAGCCTAAAAGCGTAGCTCCTTGGCTAGGTTGTTCAGTGCCTGACTAAGCTAACCCAGAAATAGGTAGAATTTGGATTCGAGTTTTGTAACTTTGCGGTGAGGTTTTCTGTTAATTGTTTGGATTTCTGTTTTGAGTTTTAAAATCACCGTACCATATACACAAAACAAAGCAGCAAAAACATTTTTATAGAAGCAAAAGTTATAATTCGAATAAACTTTAATCCTGCGCTAACGTTAACCGATTTCCGAACAATCTTGCCCTGTTTTCAACAAGTTAACCTGACACGAGCCCGCGATCCAATCGAAAACCAGCACTTAGTCAGTGGTTAACGTCAAAAATAGGTGACCTCGAGGAGTTGTAGACTTGAGCTCGCGATTTGGTCACGTGACACTGGCCAGCAATTACCTGGTTTTGACAGGTGTCAATTGTTCGTAATATAGATGTCCAATACCAAAGAAGTACACCGTAAACCAAGGCTGCATGTCTCTGTCAACCTGCTATTTGGAGTATGGCCGCCATGTTGCGCGACTCCACCACCGCTGTCGTCGTCGTCGTGCGTATGCGCCCACGAGCAATGCCGCTAGCCATGATAAATATGAGAAAATCAACTCATGGGTTTCCTTTTCTTTCCTATATGAGTATGGGGCTCCGCTTGGCAGCCCTTCGGGCCGCCGGAGCTACGCTATAAAATTGTAAAAGCTAGCATTACTCCCATAACATAACCGTTACCATGATCAGCAGAGACACAAGCAAGTGCAGGGTCCAATATCTTTATTTATCTATTCTTTGGTTTGCACATATATGTGAATTTGGAAGCTTATGATGACAAGGACTATGTCAATTTTGACGTGGTGACATAGAACGATTGACGAAGGATCGTGAAATATATTCACAAGACACTTTAAACCATTTGAAAGAAATATTCTATCCCGTTTCATTTTATTCCAAACTGAGTTAAATAGCACCTGGCAAATTGATTGCTTAATTTTTAGGTTACGTGTGTCGCTTTTTTTTTACTGGATTGATTGCTTTTAAATGCACGGAAACCCTCTGCTAATGGGCCCTTTGCAGCTGGGGTCACTTGACCACAACTTTCCTAAAACTGATATTACATACTATGGGCTAAATAATGCAAGAAATGGCCAGAGCAGAGAAAAAATACCAAAATTGCCAAGTTTGAGGTCCCTAGCATTAAAGAGTAAATTAATACGTCAGTTTGATTAGGGTAC
>CM042749.1:32298773-32301273 GCA_022496165.2 Catalaphyllia jardinei
ATGAAGGAAATTCAATGAGAGTCAACGCTCTGGAACACCCTTGGATGCCAGCGCAATTAATTGTTCAAACTTCTAACCAGTTTTTCCGACCGCTGCGCGCTCTTAATAAAAATGCTGTGAAAACTACCAGAGTGAACGTCTTTTTGTCGTTTTACAATAACAAAACAAATACTTTGTTTATCGGGTTGAAATACACCGTTTTTAACCAGTGAAACACAGCGAACCCTTGCTCGTTCTCCTGCATAAACCGACGTAATCAATCACCGATGCAAATCTTTGAGACAGCTTTGTTTGCCCGTACAGATCAAAGTCACGTCATACAAAACTTTTGCTCGGTCCACCGCTTAAGTTTTCCCAAAGAGTGGCTAAGACAGGGCACATTTTCAGACTGTAATACTGTGCCCAGTAACCCTAAAAACCGTGATATTGGTGAGTATTATTTAGTAACGCACACTGATTTTTCAGTTTTGACAGTGACATCATTATTTGACTTACTGATAAGGGCTTGACATCTGCATATTTATTTTCGTCTCTCTTTGTACTTCGCGCAGACCTGGTCAATCGAAGAAACAATACAGTTTCAGGCTACCCTACGTTCGTGTTGTCTGAGTTAAGCTACTCTTTCAAAGGATTGTTCGATGAATCAAGACTGTTGGTCGATCACGAATTGGTACGTAGATAACTTGTAATGTATGCATACATTCTGTAAGGATAACGCGAGTTAAACAGTTGACAGTTGACAAGTGTCTATTATTTCGGTTTGCTGCATGGAAATCGCTTTCAGTCGAGTGAAAACATTTCATCAGTCTAGCAGTGTCTGGGAACTGGAAATGATGTTCCTTGTGACATCTAAATGATCATTGATGAATTAGTAGATGAATTAATGCCGTGTAATACAAGAAAATAATGATACTGCTCCACAACACTATTCGTTGCCATGCGGAAGTTATAACCTTCAGCAGTTTTTGAGGAGCTTTTAGGCCTTTTAAGGCGGTAGAGTTGTGAGATCTTATTAAACAGTCAGTTCAGCTTAAATTTCGGCGACAGATCATCATCTATCACACAGCTATTACATTCAGCAATGGTGCTTGCATTACGTTACTGAATTTATCATTGCAGAAATAACTTCAATCTGCTACAGTTTATTAAATGTCAAAAAATACAAAGGTTCAATAAATTAGGGTTTGTTTTAAGGCTGCATTCAGCAGAAGTACAAGTGAAACTGAAAAACGTCTTCCAAGTCAGGGTTTTCATTTGTTGAGCATTATCAGCTAAATTATGTACCAGTGAAATCGAAGCTTAAGGACGTTCACGCGAAAATTTTCCAGTCGATAGATTTTTTTTAAATTTTTACTGCCGGCAGATAATGAGTTACTTGTGCCAGAACTATATAAAAAATAATTGGGGGTCACCGTCTTCGTTTCAGAGATAAAGCGTGTGGTAAACTATACTGATTTCAAAAATTGTCTCATAATTGTGCACGGTCTACAGGAGTTTATAGTTAAAATATCAAAGGCGAGTCAACGGAGGCAAACGATCTTAGTCATGAGTTCACCCCGGTTCTCGCACCGGGGCAAGAATCTCACTCCGGTAAGAAATCTCACAACGGTGTCAGGTAGCCGCGAAACGACCACCCATTTCGGTGTGAAATCGGTCTGCCGGTAGACTGGAACGGGTAGCGCATGCGTAATGTTTGCGATTTTGAAGCAAACGTTTATTTTATCAACATGAAATGTACCGTCAAATAAAAGATGTGAAATGACCCAGTCATCATGTAAACACGATACGAAATCAAAAAGTCATCCCAGTGTGAAACTCGCGCCGGTGCGAGTTTTTTTATGTAAACACCCCCTTAGCGTGCGCGCTCATGCAAGACGTGGCATGTGGATTTGTGTGCGCAGTAAGGATGCGCAGAAACAATTAGCGCGAACGTCCTTAAACATCCACCCTCCCCCGGGCAACCCCCGGGCATTTGAATTTTTTGTTCAAATTCCCCCTCCCGAGGCCGAAAAGATGTTCAAGTGCCCCATAATAGGTCCATTACAGGTATCAAATGCTCCCACCCCCTGGGAAACTTTTCAGTAGCTTCTGTTATTCTCCGGAAGCTGTGTATGTGAACATGGTTTAATAGACAACACGCTTACATGTCAAAGATAATTTAAATTGTTCTTGAATACATTCAGGAGACCATGATCTAAGAGAACTCGTCCCCCACACATGGGCCTCTTCCCATGATAATCTTTTTCAATCTAATTTTAGCGCATGGTCAAGCTGCGAGGCTATTTTAGGAAAGACACCTGATTGGCCAATTTAAATGAAGTAATAACATTGAGGTTTAATTTTAACAGTTAATCAATTACGCAAAAAAATTTTCGTCGGGATTTTCGAAGTGCGTTTCGTAAGGTCAGAGGAAGGATAATTTTAACTGTCTGGCGCTTTGAAAGAGCTTTCCAAAGAGATCTTTTTCTATGTAGGCCGTTCAGTACTTTTCGAGAAACGA
>CM042749.1:32311273-32318132 GCA_022496165.2 Catalaphyllia jardinei
GGTTAGATATATTTGGATTTAGCAGCGTTTCAGGAATTCAAAGTTTTCGTCCTCTTGCCACACGCTTGCAAGGATTTCGCCACAGTTGATCGCGACCGAAAAGTAAAAAAATAGTAATAATAAATAACTCCAAGTTCGAGTTTCGCCTAAATTGCAAGCAAGGCTTGACGATCCATCAAGGCCCAATAAGTGACAATAGGTTTATTTCTGTAGATGCTGCTTAGTTTTGCTTGTGTAAAAATCCAATAAACTGTGTGTTGTCGATGAATAAGAGCGCTCGCCGAGGCGTGTTTTGTACCATCAGCAAAACATGACAAATTGCATGGACTTCCGCACTAAGTGTGAAAGCGTGCATCGAACTCATATAATATCTAGTTTTTAAATATCAATGGGGGTTGGTCAATGTTTGAGAACATATTTAAAGCTAACCTGAATGGTGAATAAAGCAGAAATAATCAGCAAAGTTACTCGAATAACGATTTCGCCGGATTTTCTTGGTTGAGTTATCAAAACTCCTTGTCCATTTTATTTTACATATCATAGGTGCGCGGATCTTAAGACTTTATATGGTCTCCGTCCCATCAGACCGAAGTAGTCCATAATGTGACCAGCAAACCAATCTTGTTGCGATTTACGGTGATTTTTAACTCAGGACACGTAAAGTGATACTTCTTGTTCATCTTATATAAGGAATGTCACAATGTTAGAGTCGGCTCCTGAGTTATTAGTTTTACGAATTGACTAAATTGCAAGCTGGGAGAAGCCTGAGTCCGCACTCCTCCCCCTTCCCGGAAAGAAACGTATTCGTATACAGAACTCGTGAAAGAGGCGGGTATTGTGCATATGGGCCATCCTATAGTTCTCCTTAATTACGCCTGCTGTCTATTTGTGCATATGTTTTGCAACGAACTTAATTTTAATGTTATTTTGTTTTCTTACATATCATACAGTTACAATTGCTTTCTCGCCGCAACTAGTTCCAGAATTAATTGAGGTGAGGGCAAGAGTTTATGTTAAAAGGAAAGAAAGAAAAAAGTAATGAAAATATTTTCAACAAAATCACCTTGAGAAGGTGCAGAAACTGCGGACAAACGAAAACATTTTCGGAATTTGAATTCGATTAGTAATTTGACTGAAAGTGGGATGGAATTCTCCCAACCCAACAACAACAACAACAACAACAACAATCTTTTATTCGTTTACAGGTAGGTAATCGTTAATCCCCTGGCTCCGCAGATAGCTGCGCTAATCGAGGCGGGCCAGGAAGTACACACTTTAAACTACATATGAATAAAAAATTAGTAAATACCAGAACAGGTTGAGTCTACGGAAACAGCTATGTAATTAATTGAGGTTGACTACGCAATATGTTATGAGAGGAGGATAAGTAAGACAAAAATGAATAACATAAGATAGACGAAACAAAGCTGATAGCTATTAAGAGTATTTTCTAACTTTTGAGATGATGGATTCTAAGTCTTCGTAGGAGTCTTCAGATTCTAATATATTAAACAAAATCATACGAATTTTCCTTTTAAAAATGAGTTTTGGTAGTGTTCGGAGCTTAGTTGGTATCTCATTCCACAGTTTTGCGCCAATTACTGAAAAGGATTTCCGTTTAACTTCAAGGTTTGATTTTTTAATATAAAAGTTGTCGGAAGCTGAAGATCGCGTATTATATGGATGAATTTTTGCTGTGGTGATGAACAAATCTTTTAACTGTGAAGGGATAACATCATTGGTTACATCATGCATTGTTTCAGCTAGCAGTTTATAATACAAAAAGTGAATAGGTAAAGTCTGTGCACGAAGAAACAAAGGAATGGTGTGATCACACCTGTCAGCGAAGCACATGAAACGGAGAGCACGTTTTGGAGGATTAGAAGCTTATTTAATTGAGTTTTGCCAGTTTGACCCCAAGCAATTAAGCCGTATCGTAAATAAGGAACAACAAGGCTGTTGTATATACTAACAAGAGTATGGAAGGGAACAAAATGCCGTATCTTTGACAGTAGTCCAATAGTTTTGCTAAGTTTCATTGTTATAGAGTCAATATGGTTTTTCCATGATAGTTTATAATCGATATGGACACCGAGATATTTCACATAATCTTTACTTTCCAGGTAAGTTAATGAATTTGTTAGGTGATCGTTAATGTAAATTGTAGGAAGAAAGGGAAGCGGTTTCTGATAGGGGCGAAAAACTACAATTTTTTTTTTGTGATTAAGGGTTAGTTTGTTTGATACTAACCACTAGTACACATTATTTAGTTCAGCATTTATTTCTTTTTCAAGGGAGTTAAGGTCTTTGTGGCTATGAAGAACATTTGTGTCATCAGCAAATAAACAGAATTTCAATTTGGTCGAGCTGCAATAAATATCGTTGACATACAAGAGAAAGAGCAATGGTCCCAATACTGAACCTTAAGGAACTCCACAAGTAATGAGTGACTTATTAGACGATCTATTCCCGACCATCGTCACTTGTGCTCTCTCTTGTAAATAAGATCTAAACCAATCATTAATTAACCCCCGAAATCCATAATGAGCTAATTTTTGGAGCAAAATACTATGATCAACGCTATCGAAAGCTTTTTTTAAGTCAACAAAGACACCACAAGAGAACTTACCTGCATCCATATTTGATTGGATGGCATTAACAATATCAAGAATTGCATGTTCCGTTGAGTGACCTTGTCTGAAGCCATATTGTGAAGAACATATAATTTTTCTTTCATCAATAAAAGATTTCAGCCTTTGAAAGACAAGCTTTTCAAAAATTCTGTTGAAACAGGATAATAATGAAATTGGTCTATAGTTATTAAGATCCGTCTCATCGTCAGATTTAAAAATTGGTATAACTTTTGCCATTTTAAGTTTAGAAGGGAACGTACCTAGTTCAATAGACTTGTTGAAAATATTTGATAAAACTTCACTTAAAATTTCATTTGTATATTTAAGTACGCTGACAGGGAACGAGTAAAAACCGTATGATTTGTTTTGAGGCATAGAGAGAATTTCCAATTTAATTTCATTGGTGCTTATTGGCGTAAAGAAAAACCCTCCGAGTGTTAAGATGAGTCTCTGTAAACACGGAAAAAGTGGTCTATTGCTTTTATAAAATAATTCTTAAAGGCCCAGTATTGGTCATTATGCTTCGCGCGCCTCTGTTGTTGTTTTAGGTTTCACGGAAGCGAGGCGTCTATTGTTAAAGAGCTCTATTCTGGCTGCAGACAAAAGTCTCAGAATTTTCAACATCACATAAATGGCCGCCAAGAGATCGCAGCGTGCAATGCTTAACTGCCAATAGTGGGTCTTTAAAAATACACGCAAATCTGAAACGTCACAACCGTGTTTACATGCTCTCATCTAAATACACCTATCAAACAATTAGAGCGCGCGTAGTGACAATACGATACACGATGATGATGATGTTGATGATGACACTACAATACAACGCAATGCAATGCAATAAAATGCAATAGTGTACAAGATAATGCAATACAATGCAATACGTTACATTATCTTTTCTCACCTCTTGAGAGGGCAGAATTCAACAAATCCTGTGAACATATTGATTCCTGGAGCGGGCGAAATTTTCTCATCCGGACCGCTACCTTGATCTATATGCGTGAACGAGTTAGCGGTTATCGTAAATCTTATGTCTTTTTTACACTTCCATAGACGATTAATCATCTCCAAAATTTATATTTATTTATTTATTTGATTATTTTTTTTATTTATTTATTTATTTACAACAAACACTTAAGTTATTACTAGGCTGGCTTGCAAATAGCGAAAAACTAACCGCGGCAAGCCAGACTGTACACAGAGTAATTTAAGCATTTAAAATAGTAAATGAACATTACATACAGCAATAATTAACTAACAATTGTAAAGAAGAAAACTAGACGTAACTTTACTTCAGTTGGAATTTTAATCTTTAATCTTATTAGTTATGGTATCTTTCTTGGCATAGCAGCTGTTTTCAGTTTTTAAATTTAATTAGTTTTGTTGTAATGATTTTTTTTAAAGAGTTTTTGGATACGTTTTTGAGACTAGTTGGTATCCTATGACAGATTTTAATGTCAACAAGCGAGAAGGCGTTACTTTGAACTTTAAGTACGGATTGTTTGGCAAAATAATAATGTTCAGATGTTGATGAGCGTGTGCTGTAAGAATGAACGCTGTTTATTTTAGGGAATAAATTCAAAATATTAATCGGTGCGAAGTTATTGTTGAGGTCGTACATCAAATTAACAATTTTCTCAAAAGAACTTCATTTAACAAAGTCTTAGATGCATTTCCCCATGACTTTAATCCACGTAAGGAGTCAATAAACATCAACCAATGTTTGATTAGGAACAAAATGTTTTAACTTCGCTAATAAGCCGGCAGCTTTGCTTATTTTTGTTGTTAGGGTATGGATATGTTTTTTCCAACTTAGATTTTCATCAGTTAATAACCCAAGAAATCTAATGCAGCTCTTATGTTTAAGAGCAACATTCTTGTTTTTTCATTATCAAAGACATTAATCTGGGGTAGGTAGTTCTTTCTGGTATGGGCGAACGATAACAAAGTTTGTTTTCTTTATAACAAGTGCAAGTTTATTTCAATTTAGCCTGTTTGAATTAAATAAGTTGTTCAGTTCAATATTAACAATTAATTAACGGACTCTTGGGCAACACCACAACTAACTGCTTCTTAATCGGAGATACAAGAGTTGATCTCAGTTGTTTGAGTACTAGTTATCGTAAGTTTGTTAAGTAATATTTCATAGTCACGGTGTCAAAAGCTTTTTTAAGGTCGGTAAACACTCCACAAGAAAATCGTCTTTTGTTTATAATGGTACGGATGGTTTCTACAATATCAAGTATAGCATGCTCAGTTGAGTGTGCGGCTTCTCAAAAACCATTTTTGGGATGAATATAATAGCTGTTTTTCTATGAAGACCTTCCTCCTATTATACATTAAAGAAGGACAATAATGATATTAGTCTATAATTGCAACCATTAACTTCATCATCAGCTTTGTAGATTGGTATAATTTTGGACATTTTCAGTTTAAGAGGGTATGCACCCAGATTGATGGAGTTGTTGAGAAAATTTGTAAGGGCAGGAGGCATTATCAAAAGAGCATTTAGGAAGTTATGTAGGACAATAGTAAAGGCCATGTGATTTATTTTTCGGGATAGATAAAATTTCAAGTTTCACTTCATGTGAAGTAACAGGCTTAAAGAACACTGAGGTATCTGGTGATTTGGAACTATTAAGATATTCCATATAAGAATGTTCGGCTTGAGGCATTTTAGTTGCTAAATTATTACCAACAGATGAGAGATACTTATTTATAATGTTAGAGACACACGATAGGTCATTAACAATGCTATTACTAATTTGTGGATTCTTAAGTTTATTGATTGAGTTTTAGCGTTTCAGGAGCCAACAGTGAGCCCAAGTCAATCTCGAGTCGAGACAGTCTTTTTTTGTCCCCCCGAAGATGTAGATTGCAGGAAATGAAACATATGAATATAGAATGTCTTAGCAGTTAACAACAAGACGTTCTTCTAGCAGGCCATTTTGTAGTCTTACACAAAGGACCCTGAGATCGTGCTCAGTCCACCAAACTATGGTAAACATGGTGGCAAGTCACGTTATTTGCTGCGTCCATCGTGCGATTGTCTTAGCCAAATAGTGAGTGACATAAATCTAGTTGACTATCTACTGACCCAGAGAAAAAACATTTGTGGCTCGTTTTAGTCAAAGATGTTTATTACACGCCTGAACACCATTCGCTCCGATCGGGGATAAATGAGGACATTGCTAAGCAATACCTGAAGCGCTTTAAAGGTCTTTGCAAACTAGAGGGTGAGCATACAATTCATCTGAGGGAAGGGGCCATACCTTTTTGTCTGACCACTCCTAGGCGGCGAGTACCACTACCACGTATGAAGAAAGTGCAGGAGGAGATTGAATGCATGCTACAACTGGACGTTGAACCACTAGATAAGCCGACAGAAAAGTGTTCGCCAAAGGCCGACGGTAGGTACGGATGTGTTGACCTCACAAAGCTTAACCACGCTGTGCGCCGAGAAGTCTATCACATGCCAACAGTTGAAGAGACACTAGGAAGCCTTACAGAAGGATCTGTTTTCTCCAAACTTGATGCTCCGGGTTTCACCTAATGGTCGTCAAGTCAGAAAGTGCCAAGTTACCTATACTTTTAATACACCCTTTGGCCGCTGCATGTTCAAAGGTCTTCGTTTTGGCATATCATCGGCTCCCGAATGCTTCCAGAAGAGGATGAATGAAGAACTCTCTGGAATACAAGGGGTCAAGTGCCGTATGGACGATATTCTAGTCATTGGGAGAGACCAAGCGGAGCATGATCGCCGACTTAAGCAAGTCCTTGACAACCCAAGTTGCAATACTTGGCCCAGATCACTGTTGAAATGCCGCAGAACCACATGACATTGCAGACCTGAGACGTTTCTTAGCATTGGTCAATCTCCTTATGTAATTCTGTCCAAATCAGCTGAGAAGACGAAACCCTTAACAGACTTGCTAAAGAAGGAGAGTGCTTGAGGATGGGGCCCAGCCCAACAGGAAGCCTTTCAACGGCTAAAGGAAGACATGGCATCCGACCAGGTTCTAGCAATGTATGATCTGAAAAAGGAGACCACGTCGTCAGATGCCAGCAGTTTTAAACTAGATGCAGTCCGTATGTAGAAGCTTGGGTCAAACCAAACATTATTCATATGAATGTTGTGCCGCGTAGCACTATGAACACAAATGATGTAACAAAGAATTAACTCTGAAGTGTAAATTTTAGTGCTAATTTAACCCATGAATAACCCACTG
>CM042749.1:32326310-32345010 GCA_022496165.2 Catalaphyllia jardinei
GTAGAAAAACTGAATGAATTTAAATTTTCGCGAGATTCGTAGGTGAATATGAAGTCGCCTTTTTAATTGACGTTGTCGTAAACTGCTTTTTGTTACTTGAGCAGCGAGCGTCTGCTTGCTCTTTCGACCATCTGTTTCTTCGGTTGCCTAGGTAGTGTTTGACCGTTTGTTTGCTTTGCATTCGTTTGTCTAAACAATTTATGTGCCGTTCATTCAGTTTTTATTGTTTGGGCAGGGGACATCCGTCTTTTATTTAGACTATTAAAGTTTCGAAATGTATTAAAATATACCGAGAGCCGAAGCTTCTTTGCTTGTAATCAAAATATCAAAGAAGACATTCCCACAGCGTTGGAGGTTTATCTTTGTTTTTAATCGAAAAGATACATAAACAGATCCTCCACAAAAACATCCACGCAACGTGCGAATAATTCCGGGCAAGAACTGGGTACAATGTCTAAACATAACTTAAGAAGGATTACCTTGGGTATAAGGCCTTTATGGGGGATTCTTTCTCTTACCTTGATAATCTCTTGTTTTTTGACAATAGCTGCGAAGCTAAAATTATTTATTTCCTCTTATTTATAAGTTATGACTGATCAACATGCAGAAGTTTTGGACCGTAATTTTGATCACCTTGGCGTTTGTAGCATTAGCGTCGTCAGCTCAGGTGGTACTAGAGAACGCAGTGGGACCAAATTGGAATTGGATTGGTATTCAGCCGTCTGGCGTATCAGGGGTATGTTTAAGCGCTAATCTTTATCATGATGAGTAACGTCAATTTAAGCAAGTCTTTTCCCATGGCAATTTGCGTCTCGCCCACTGTTCCACGCACGCTCAGTTATTTACCATCCAGTTAGCTTGTGTACATTCGTCTCCTCCCCTCAAAAAAATGGGGGATAGTTTTTCTGATAGGGGGGGGGGGGGGCGATGTACACAGACTACAATTTAGTAAGACACAGTGGGAACACAGCATTTGGGCTTTAAGGCTAATTTTCATTAGCGACGGAGTCGGAGTCGGACTCGAAGTCGTAAGAGTTGTTATGACCTAGTGAAAATCGAAAACCAGAGTCGTAGGCGAAGTAATAAGCTTTACGGAATAGGAGATGGAAGAATCAGAACTTTTGCATTTCTTCCGATTCCGTTTACGACTCCGTCACTTATGATCCAGTGAAACTAGGTTGTCGGAGTCGGAAGCAGAAGCGGAAGAACCAGCCAATCGCAAGGCTCAGAGTCGAACATTGCCATTGGCTTATTCTTCGGCTTCTGCTTGCGACTCCGACGAATGCAGTTTTCACTTGTTCCGGAGTCATAAGCAGAATCAGTGTTCTGCTTCGGACTCCGTCGGTTTAATTTTCACTTGATCGTATCGCTCTACGCTTCTGTTTACGACTCCGACTACGACTCCGTCGCTAGCAAAAACCAGCCTTTAGTGCATCGACAAATCCCTGGGAGAGGAACTCCCATATAAAAGGACGGGGGTGATCGTCGTACCTTTTAGGAGGTTAAAAAAGAAGGTTTGATACATTCTACGTTGTTAACCCTCAAACGCAGGAGCTTTCGTGATACTTTTTAGGGTACTGAACCGAAAAGAGTCAGTGTCAGGTAATGTGTTGTTTAAGAATTTGTAGCACTTAAGGGTGAAAAAAAAATTCCGAGCCATGTCCACAAAGCAGAATCTTGGTAGAGCTTTGTTTAAAAAAATTTCTTCCAGAACTCCAGTCCTTTTTATATTGGAGTCTCCCTAGAGACAAATAGCATAACCAGCACTTGATTTTCATGAGCGATTGATTGTTTGTTTATTTGATGCTAATTCTTTATTTTGTAGTGGGATAGACGGACTAACCCTACACGATATACGGCTTGTAATGCTGACTTACAACAGTCAAACAAATGGCTGTTGAGTGATCAAATCCCAGTCACAGAAGCAAACAGGATCGATATCGTTGTCACTTACCAGATCACAAGCTGTCTTAAGTGTGTAAATGTTTTTGACTTGCACGTAAACCAGTCAGACCAGTCAATTGCAGATCAAATTAACTATCCTAACCCTCTCAGTGACACAACAGCGTATGAAAAAGTGGCAGAGATTAAACAGGCTATCAATTCGAGAAATTCCGAAACAATTAACGTCCTTGTTAAAGGACAGTACACTATCTTGGCATTCCATAATTATGGAGCCTGTAGTACTCTGTTTTCTGTCAAAGTCACTTTTAACGTTTGCCCAGATGAAACACTCAGTAGCAGTTTGGTGTCATTGCAAAAGACTGTAGCTCCAGCAAATGATTCTGACACCATTCGAGTTGAGGGAAGTTGTATCAAAGATGCCGTTGAAGTATCTGGCAGTTTGTTCGTTCACTGTGAAAGTAATGGCGAGTGGAACACAAATGGACTTGAGGGAAGATGTATTTGTGAAGAAGATATGGAGAATAATGGAGGCATATGCAAAGGTGACAATGTTGCTGCATTTACGGTATAAACTTGATTAACCTGTACATGAGATTGACTGTTGTGCTCACATATGATCACCTTTTATTATCTGGATGGCTTTTTTGTTTTCCTCTTTCCTTTAATTTAGAATATTGAAGCAACACCCTCACTGAGTTTAGTCTTTTAGTCCTTTTGAGTCCACAACATTTTGACCACTGTGATGACGCGAATAATTGTTGATGAGAGTAAAGAATAAGCAGCTAAATCACTTTGGATTTGTCTTTTTAAGAAGATCCACGGAAACCAGCGAGTTTTATTTCGCTCTATTGAAAATGCAGTGATAACACTGTGGAACTTGCAGCTGATTGCAATCAATGAAGAATGGTTTCTCGGCCGGTCAACAAGTGCAGTGCTGTACAACAGATATTGTTATATAGATAACGTTTTTACCGCTACAGCGCTCCCATTCATTGGCTAGTTCATGGTCACATGACATCTAACAATGAAACTGTTTTCCGCCAAATACCGTGAGCGGGCAACATTGCGAAAACTATGACGTCAAACGGGAAACAGTTCACTTTTACCCGCGAAATGTTGACCGCTGTTGCACGTGATCGGAGGTGGCTTGATGTTTTCGCTGGAATCTCAGTGCATTTTTCAAAATTTGCTTTTGTTTTGTTTAGCTATATAACAAATCACTTAATGACTGATCTCTTGGGGAACAGTGAATTTTGTTTCCCTGAAATCTCAATGTTTTCCTCGACTTCGTCTCGGGAAACATTGAGATTCTCGGGAAACAAAATTCACTGTTCCCCTCGGGACCAGTCATTAAGTTAAAATTATTTTCCTTTCTGCTAATTTTCTCAATTGGTGCATTCTTGTTTTAGCTTGTCCAAATGGAAAATACAATGACCAGACCGGCCTTATTTGTACAGGTAAGAAATGCTACAAAATTAACTTGTGATACATTTTGAATGGCCTGTCTCAGATCTTAAAAAGTCTACTACTCATTACTATGTTAGCATCAATTAAATAACACTTAAATTGTGCCTTTAATTTCGCAAGAAATATCTTACAATCTTCAGAATGCACCCGGGGTTGTCTCGCTCCTTCAAGCGTTAATTTTTAGGATGCCTTGTTTCCTTACTCGCTACTATCCTGAAATACTTACCACTCAAAAGGTTAATTTTTGCTCCTTTTAGTTCTTCCTACCTTCCCTAGAAGCATAAGCGTTTCATTCGTCAACCAAAGTGTAGTGGAGTTAAGATGGCTCCCTCCTGCAATAATCGGTAACCAGACTCACGTGTACTATGACGCCGATTGTCGTAAACCATGCGAGGATGATGGTAACAACGACTGTGTTAATGAGGAGTGTGGAAATGATGTCACTTACTTACCATATGAGGACTGTTTAAACGTGACCCATGTGATGGTAACGAACCTTTCGTCATTTGTGAATTACACTTTCAAAATCTACGCTAAAAATAGAGTGAGTGACGTGGCAAGACGAAGACATGGAGTTGAAGAAAAATTTGCAGCAATCACCGTAAGGACTAATGGAACAAGTGAGTTTTTGAGTTTGTGAAAAATCTACAATACGCTATAAAATATCATCTCTGCTGGAAATTATCTAACACAAATGATTGCTTTTAATTTCTCAAGTGAATTAAGGAATGGGTCTCGCTATATGTTGGAGGGGGTGGTCTAATTTAAAATATAATTCAGCTATTGCTTATGAACTTGCATAGGGTGAAGTATTTGAAAGAAACGTTTTATTTTTTGGTTTAAAGAAATTTGCTCCTTGGTCACGCGACTTGCCACACCCAATTGTTTATATAAATTTGAATATAAATTTATGGGAATTTGCATTTGGAATCCTTAACTTATTTTGATTTATGCGAATGGCTATAACCACCAAGTTTAGAGAATAAATCGGGGTTTGAGAGATTTATTATTTTTTTTTGCTTTAATTACCACGTATATCCACTGGAGAGGGACTGGGACTGAGCAAAAAAAGGAAATAATGACAAAAGAATAAAACATTTTTAGAATCCCCGTTTAGAACGACATATAACCAGGTAAGGCATAGGTTTTGAAAGAGAGTTTTCTAGTACGTTTACATATTGTAACTTGAGTGATCATATTTCTCTCAATTTAGGGCGTGGTCGATCACGTGACATCTTAAGTCGAGTACACATGTAAATTGTCAAACAAATAAATAAACAATTAGAAGCTAAGGTTTAAGGAAAAAGATGAAATTTAGAAAAAAATGTCCAAAACATAACATGTAAGTGAGACCCAGGCCTTAATTGAGGTGAGTTGATTTGCTTTGGTTCAACCAAAAGGTTTTCTAGGGCAAGAACGTATTAACGTAAACACGGGACCAAGCGAATGTCACAATTAACAGCATCATCCTGGAAGCATGACTGTTAGTGGGAGGTGCAGAGTCCTCTTGGTGCCCTCATCTCCGGATCGAGTGGTCTGGGTTTGAGCTTTGACCGGGAACAATGATTGTGTTATGTTCTTGAACAAGACACTTTACCCTCACAGTGCCTGTCTCCACCCGGGTGCACGAATGAGGTGAATTAAATGCTGCGGGGCAACT
The DNA here is from genome assembly GCA_022496165.2 of Catalaphyllia jardinei. Taxonomy (NCBI): domain Eukaryota; kingdom Metazoa; phylum Cnidaria; class Anthozoa; order Scleractinia; family Caryophylliidae; genus Catalaphyllia; species Catalaphyllia jardinei. The sequence continues at coordinate 32,331,343 of CM042749.1, forward strand.
CTGCGATGGACTAGCATCCCATCCAGGGGGAAGTAGAAATACTCCCAGTCGCTTCATACTACAGAAATCGGACAGAGGTGCTACAGTTGTCCGTTTTGTAAACGGTCGATGCCATTTTAGCATCACTTTGAGAAAATTCTTTGACTATCAAGACATAAGTACCCCCCCCCCCCCCACCAGTATCGAACCTTGGACCTCTCTTTCCTAACATCCTTCTTATAAAAACCACTACACTGCCAGGTTGATCCGCCAAATTTATAGACTGTGACGTTCTTAAATATTCATTATAGAGTTGCCCCAACTAACAAAAAAAAGCTAACCGCAAGCAAACCGACGTGAATATGAACAATTAAGCATTTAGTGAGTGCGCTTTACTCCATGAACAAATTATAACCAGTTTCTACCTTGTCCAGGCCTGAACTAAAGCAGATATGTGACATCGTCTATTCTGAAGGGCTTGGCTACCAATTTTGGCATCAACCGTTAGAAATGGCTTCGACCGTTCACAAAACTAAAATTAGCAGAGGCCCTGGCCTGATGGGCCACTTGGCTCGTATGCAGACTATACCTTCCTAACCAGTGTGGACTGTTGATTGAGGAAACGTATCTCCACAAGACCTCCTCCAAGTAAATGCTAGTGCCTGGACACACGCATATCTGAAATTGCATGGCGTTTATTCAAGATCCGCCTATAAGTTTAGAAAATATAGAGTACGTTTGATCACCATAGAAACTTAAAGGCTAGTTCAGTAGATATATTTATAGCTTACGATTTTGCATTGAGTTGCTCTCGACCAATCGGAAGCAAATAAATTTTGAGCAGCGTGCTGCAATAACTTGTTGTACCCAATGTTTTAAAAGATCACTCGGAGCAATTGGTATCTCTTGAACGTAAGACATATGTGAAGTACCTAGGTGTTCTAATTGACGGTAATCTCTCCTGGAAGCACCATATTAACTACATTTCCAGGAAAATAAGTAAAGGTATCGGTATTATTGCAAGGCTTAGACACTTGATGGTACCGCGCACTACTCTTCTAAACATTTACCGCTCGCTCATCGAACCGTGTATTTCCCATGGTCCCGTTGCTTGGGGCCAAGCCGCGAATACTCATTTAAACAAAATCGTAATTTTACAAAAGCGGGTTCTTTGTCTAATGTATTTTTCCGATTATACATCTCGCAGTGCTCCTCTTTTTGCCTGTTCGGGAATTCTACCAATAAAAATGCTTTACTTCAAATTGGTTGCCTCTCTGTTACATGACATTGAAAATCATTGTACTCCTCCCAATATTTCTGAACTTTTTACTCACTCTGAACAGGTTCATTCCTACTCTACTCGTTTCTCAGTAGCTGGCAGCTTCTATATAAAACAGGCGAGAACAAGTCATCAGTTGCTTTCCTTTTCCAGAGTTGGTACGAATGTATGGAAAGGTATCCCCCCTGAACTTCGTAAGCTAAGGAAAGCACCTATTAAACGCAAGCTAACTCGCCTGCTTTGAAAATTCTTGAAATTGAGGAGATGAATGTTGACTTGTACTACCATGACCTTTCAAGGTTACATTTTAACTGACTAGCTTTCTCCTTGACCTGTTAAGAATCTCATGTGTGTCTGGCTTAGTTATAGCCTTTAATTTGATTTTCTTCGTTGTTGTTTTTTTTTTTACATGTTATAGTCCCTGGTAAACCCGAAGTATTGGTTGAACAACCGGAAGAAGCCGTTATTGTGTCATGGATATTGAAAAAAAAGCATGGCGTCATTAAATATTATCATGTAACATGCATAATAGAGGATGATTCTCCAGATAAAAAGTCAAGAACTACAAAGGAAACTGAAATACAGTTTGAAAATCTAATGGCCGGAAAAACTTATGAATTCCAGGTAGGTAAAATTTGAACTCGTAGTGCGGGACTGAAAGCAGTGTCAGCAATAAGGCCTTATCTTGGGGTTCTATGTTCAGAAAGTAAGCAGACTAAGAAACCAACGAACAAACCATAAAAGTTTTAAATTATAGCACTTTTGTCGTATTTCCTCAGGTGTTTGCAGTGAACAACTTCGGTAACGGACCTGCTGGGACAAGGACATTTACGCTTAGAACTGGTTCGTCTGTTAAATTAAATAATCATCACGTCAAGATTAAAGTGCTTCTTCCTGTTCATCTATGTAAATGATTTCAATTTTCTCGTGTTTTCCTATGGTCTTGTCGAAACTAGAGCAAAAACAAGTCATCTAAAGTAAAAACTGGTAGAAATACCTTGGATATCGCACTTCACAGTAGGAAGGCTTTACCAAAGGTTGAATGGAACTTCAGCTTGACTCAGTGGCTGATTTGTTTAGATATACCTTTTATCGCAGGATTGATGAACAGTGATTAGTACTTCAACATTTCTGGCTTTTTATATTACCACAGATGGATCGAAGGCGTTGAAGGTAATTGCGTTCAGTGCTGGCGGGGGAGGACTGGTGTTTATTCTTCTAATAATACTTGTTGTCATTATCATTCTCCACAAAAGGTGAGTCTGTTAAATAAATACTTTCTGGATTTTTTTCCAACGCATCTGCCAACCTACGTACTTACCAACCCACCCACCCACTTATCTACCTTAACCAGTCAACGTACCTGCCAACCTACGTAGCTACCAACCCACCCACTTATCTACCTTAACCAACCAACACACCTGCTAACCAGCGTACTTACCAACCCACACACCCACTTATCTACCTTGACCAACGTACCTGCCAACCTACTTACCTACCAACCCACCCACTTATCTACCTTAACCAACCAACGCATCTGCTAACCTACGTACTTACCAACCCACCCACCTACTTATATACCTTAACCAGCCAACATATCTATCAACCTACGTACTTACCAACCCATTACCCACTGATCTACCTTAACCAGCCAACCTAAAGACCAACCTACGTACTTTCCAACCCATCAACCCACTTATCTACCTTACCAACCCACCCACCCACTTATCTATCTTAATCAACCATCCTACCTACCTCTCTAGATCTAACGTTAACCACCAATCAATTTAGGTTGCTTTTCCACATAAATGAGACTAACTTATATCTGTGCATCAACTCAATACGTCAATATATGTGCTACTAGGAAAAGTCGAAAGAGTATAGAGAGAGCCTACATAAAAAGCATTGAAATAGGTAGGTACTAACATTCGTATTCTATGTAGCGCAATTGCAGTCGTCTGTCTCGGTTAACCCGTGTTAGGTGCTAAATAAATATAATATAAATTGGTCTTACTTTTTTTTTGGTAATTTTCTAAATTTGCCCTACTGTATAAAACGAAATGTTGCCTCTACGAAGGCTTTCTGGAGCCTCTCTGGAAGCTTTTTCTGGTTTTAAGTGACATTTCACAATATTTTAGCAGATTAGCCCTTCGTCGGAGCGAATCCAAAGTCATTCCATTCGCTCAGACGAAGGGCCAACGCTCGAACCGTCAGCTTCCAAATCTCTTTATGTGACCAATTCACATTAACAACCCGATTGATAAATCAAATTATCTTGTAATACTCCCCACCGACGCAGCACTACAGTTTCTTTAGAAACTTACCCCCTTTATTTTAGCAGATTAGCTTTGTTAAAAAAACTACATGCAAGTGTTGTGAGTTCAATGTTGCCTGCAATATTTTGTTCAAAGGAAGTGAATTACAGACTAGGGATCCCATAAATCAGCGAAACCAGTATATCGACCCGTGCAACTACATGGATCTAATGGAACTGATATCGACGTTTACGAACGAACTGGACAGAAGCAACACTAAACTAGAGGGAATAATTGGAGTAGGTAGGTATCTTTAATACACTAAGAGGCCAATTCCTATATAATAAAATTCTAACTTGGATCCGACGCACGAGGAAATGAAACAAAATAAATTAGAAGCTGGTAATCCACCATAAGTTCTAGTACCAACATTATTTACATTGTATTTCAAACTTTTGTGCGACTGTTTTAAATATCTTCTTAAAAGAAATCATCATTTCTAACAACACCAAATGTCGAAAACAAATGTTGAAGATCGCGCTTGGAAGTACCGGTGAAATGAAGCTACTGGTGAAATTTTCTTCGTGATTGCACAACTACTCTGACAATGTGATGACGAAATTCATTGTCAATAACAGAACAGACGCATTAAAAACTGACATCAATTTGTTTTTTAATGTGGCTAAATATAATTTAGGCTAAGTTAGACTCGGACTAATGCAGTCAGTGGTTTCCCCCTTTACCGTACGTGACCTGAGGGGTGGCCTTCTGGGGAGTTGCAGGGCTTTTCTGGCGTGCTGCTTGTTTTCGTGCAGTGTTGCTTTTGATTTTTGCGGATCAGTAAGATTATTGCTCTCTGCTAGCGAATCTTTGCGTATTTTTGCCCCTTCCCATCCCTCCCGTTTCCTTGGTGATCTCTAGGTAAGTATGGGTCAGGTAAGTTGTTTCCACTGATTTCTCAGTGTGACGGTGCCGGTTATCGGCCGCGTGTTGGGGTGCCTGCCGCGTCCAGGGTTGCCTTGGATACCTCCCCTTTGGCTTATGGCTTTTGCTCCCCGCTAACCTGTTAGGCACCAGTTCCCAAGCTCATCTATTTGTGATGAGTTTAACGATAACAAATTGTCTAATTGCCCGCTCTCGCTTGCTGACGCGTCGCATGAATTTCAATTTCATGTGTCTGTCCCCAATATAATTTAACCAATGAACGCGCGTGAATTTCTGCAGTTATCGTAAAAAAAATATTGAACATCTTTCGAACGTTTTACCAGCGTAACTTACTGGATTGGGAGCCAAAGTATGGGGATAACATTCACCACACAGTTCTTTTAAGTGCATCTGGATTAGAGTGGACTGGAGTCGCTAAAATCTATCGCTTAGCATCTTTTTTGGATTCGTTCGTTAATCGGCTAAGCGGTTTTCACTTGTTTTGTGTACTAGTGCATGACCTTCGCTTTACGCTTCAATACTAGTTTTCTTTTCGATTTATAAACTTAATTATTGTTCTTTAGTATGTTGAATGAAAACGTCTTCGTTACATGTTAAGTGAAGAGTTGAAGGAAATTGTTGCTGTCTCGTTCTCTTCTTCATTAAGCTTATTGCTTAAATGCATGCACACAAATGTATTTACGAAAATAGTTGAACATGTTGAACCAAAGGTGTTCAAGCTCTGATGTAGGTAGGCTGTCGCTCAATTCTTTCGTTTGTCTTACTATTGGCTAATTCATCGTCGTCTTCTTCTATTCGAAGGAATAGGGCATTTTACAGATTTTCTTTTGGTAGTTTAAGCTGCCAATAAATTTGCCGGCTTTTGAAAAGAAAAAAAAATACACCGCTTGGACCGTTTCCCTGGAAACGGTCCGTATGGTAAAATCCCGACCAAGAAAGAACCAATCAGAACGCTCGGATTTCCCTTGCCATATAATAAAAGCTATTACTGGGTCGTCCTCAAGAAATAATGATTCAAAACCCTTTGGTATTAAATGGAGCGGCGAACCAATCAAAGCCCTAGGGGTATATTATTCCTATGATAATAAATTACTGCATGAAAAAAATTTTATCGAGAGGTTGGACAGCGTCAAAAAGCTTGTAAATATCTGGTCTTCAAGAGGTCTTTCTGTTTATGGGAAAGTGACAGTTATAAAATCTTTAATCATTTTTAAATTTGTTTATATTTTGTCACTTCTGCCAGCTCCAAAGGAAATCGTCCAAGAATTGAACCGAATATTATTTAAATTTCTATGGAAAGGAACGGATAAAGTAACAAGACTGTCCACGATAAATAAATACGAGAACGGCGGACTAAAAATGATCGATCTTGAAAGTATGATTAAATCGTTACGGCTAGCCTGGCTGAAAAGAATCTTTGGAGAAAATGACGGTGCTTGGAATAGCTACCTACGAGTTTCACTGAAGCGTCACGGAGGTCTCTTTTTATTTTATTGCAATTACGATATCAAAGACTATTTTGTTCCTTCTCTCTTTTATTCCGAGTTACTTCAGTGGTGGTCAGAATTCCGGGACAGTTTTGATACTAAAAAAGAATGGCAACATATAGTGTGGAATAACAAAGAGATACGAATAAACAATAAATCCATTTTTTATCGAACTTTTTTTGAAAACAGCATAACTTTTGTAAACGATCTTTTATTTGACATAGATACCGCAAATTCTTTCAAGATTATTTCAAGCAAAATTAGCAAAACTAACTTTTTAACTTGGGCGGGACTTTGCCACTCCGTACCATTACACCTAAAAACCAAGGAAAGCACTCCTTCTGAAATTTCTTTGTCGATAACGATAGATAGCAAAGACTTTGATGTGTTGAAAAAGAAATCTAAGGACTACTACACATTAATAAAAAAACTCAAAAGCCAAGCTTCCAAACAATTCTCAACATCTGAGAAAAACTTTTAATTTATCAGAAGATCACTTGAAAAAGGTTTTCTGGCTACCGCATACGGTGTCCTGTGAACCATACATAAGAGCATTTCAGTATAAAGTCCTTAACTCAATACTATTTACTAATACAAAGTTATTTAAGATAGGTTACATCTCAGAGGATAAATGTTCGTTTTGTAACTCAGAACCGGAAACCCTACACCATCTCCTTTTTCATTGTAGCCTTGTGCAACCTTTTTGGAAAGATTTCGAATACTTCTTCTTCCTACTGACCAGAGAATTCGTCCACCTTAATCTGCAAGATGTCATAGTTGGTATCATTTACGCAAATTACCCATTACTAAACTATTTGATACTAGTCGCTAAATCATATATATGGGATTGCAGAAGAAATCTGTCTCCTCCTGTTATAAACGCCTTTAAGCTAAAGGCAAAAATTAAGTACGAAACGGAAAAGATTATATGTGTAAGTGCTAATAACATGGACAAATTTAATAAGAAGTGGGATTTGTGCATGGGCTCTATACCTAATCCGTAATCTATTTTAAGTGTGTTTTATTCTATGTTCTTAGAACTGTACGTATTTGGCTGTTTTTTTTTATTATTATTATGATATTTAGATAGGCGTTAGACATGTATTGTAATGAAGTGTTAGTAAATGCAGTATTGTAAGTAGTGTAATTCGATGTTTTTAGAATTGTAATTAATGTTAATTAAGAGAGGTTAAGATTTTCACTTTACAGTTTCAGAACATTGCCAATCTAACAAGACCAAGGGGCCATGATTTTGAGGAAGGGTTTAATTAAATTTGACGAAGGTGTCCAATTCTAACTCCGATTCTAAATTGGAGTTGACAATAAAACAGAAACATTTTACAACCCACGGGCTTTTCATAAGCTCAGAATGGGATAGGCCTATTTTAGGTGAAAATTATTAACAGAATTGTAACAGGAAAAAGCGTTATTCAATCTTTCAGTAAGATGACCAGACTAAGAGAGCGTGTTAAAACTGCTAAAGATGGCACTGAATTGTAATTATTACAAAATCCCGCTTGAGTCTCTACCTGATATTTGGCAAATCCGGGAAACATGAGAGCACTGACTGACAGCCCTGCGTTGTTCATTCCTCCAAGGATGATCGGCAAGTTCAAAGAGTCCATGTACGCAACGGTGTGTTTGTGTTCCCATGTTATTGGCTTCTTGCAGTTCTCCGGCTTCAGCCGAGCGGTGTGAGAGGAGCTCATGGGTTCCAAAATGATGTGCGACATGGGATCTAACATGTGTTCCATGCTTCGACCGACGACTACCGAGTTATCTATGGAGGTTACTCGGACTTCGGTGCAGGCGCTGGTAAAGAGAACGAGCTGAAACAGCTGAACCAAAACGAGGATCTTCATGGCTATTGGATGCAGTCTGGTTCCAATCTTTAAAAAAATGAATATTGGTGCTTAGTTCAATAGCAAGGACTTAAATTGAAGTTACGTTACAGGGAATATTAATTTCATTGGGGAAGGATCAGGAGTGGACGGAGCTGGTGGAATTTGGAAAACTGGGAAAGGGAGGTGGGGGTAACATGCTTTTAAAGGGGGGTTAAAAATTTCGTTTGGTAACAAAGGAAATCGATTTAGTTGAGTTGAAGTTGTGTCCGTTTTGGATGGGTTAAATACTATTTTTATTACAAGGAATTGTATGCCTCTCTACCCTAGCCTGCGTTGCAGACGAACTAAATCCCGGTAGGACTATACCGGGCTTTAGTTGGTCTGCAACTCAGGCTATGCCTACCCCTGTTAAAAAATAATCGCTCTGCAGAATTGGGATCAGGAAGAGTGCTAAATTAGCTGACAAAAAACAAACTAAGCAAAGTCTCCTGGAAGTCTGGAACAACTGCGGTATAAAAATATGACAAAACGATTGTATCTCCATTTCCTGGATTCTACACTGAAGTCCAGCTGGGGCTTAAGGACGTTCACGCTAATTGTTTCTGCGGATCCTTACTGCGCACGCAAATTTACATGCCATGTCGTGCATCGTGCGCGCGCTAAGTACTAAAATGAGCAATGATAGGAAAGATGGCCATTGCTATAGCTTTGCTTGGATTTAGCGATCTTTGACGTTCGGTGACCCCTACTTTTTTTTCAGAAAGATTTTTATTTACAATTCTCTCCAGATTGTCCAAAAATTAACAAAAAAAATCAATGTGGGAAGTTAAAAATATTTCAAAATATATCTGTCCACGGGACCGTGGAATCGTGCCATCTTTCGGCTGCAAGGTGCTAAATGCGAACTTGTTCTTTGAGGAACCTCACCAGTTGACTAAATTCGGTTAATAGGTCCACACATATTTGGCAGAGACCATTTCCCTTCAAAGTGCTAATTGCAATATTTTGGGACATGCAGCCACTGTGGTCTTCGCTAAGGAAGCCCGATTTTCTCGGATTTAGGTGATCTTCCGGGCATGTTCTCTCCAAAACGAAGTCGGTGACCCCTATTTTTTTTTACATTTCTGACATCACTAACTCGTCATCTTTCCATGGTAGAAGGTTCAGGAAAAAAATCAATGTTAGAAAATTTTTGCGCGAACGTCCTTAATTAATTAAACTTGATCATGGAGTGATTTAGCAAGTATCCCTAGAAATAAAACTCGAGTGACAAACCAGCAGCTACTCGTTACGCGTAGTGAAGCGTTACACAAGTTCAAAAGTAAAATCATTGAAATGTAGCTTCCTTTGGATAAATCTCGCGTTTCGGTTAATCTGAACTATTGTTACCTTTTTAAATACGGCCAACAGAAAAGGCACGCAAATTTTGCAGAGACAATGGTGAACGCAATCGATCTGAGATTGCAGACTAAGATTAGTTACTAACAGTTATCTCAGTTATCTTAAAAACATTGATAGTTGACGGAATAGTAATAACTAAGGCCATTTGATACTACCTGGTTAGAGTTTGTCCGTCCCTGTTTGAATTGCTCATCCTCATGTTTTGTTTCTCAGGAGAGTTTGCAGACGTGTACAAAGGGATACTAAAGACTCGAGAAGGCAGGAAGATTGTCGCTGTCAAAGTATTGAGGGTAAGTTGATCTCTTTTCGTTTGCTGCTTCAATCCCCTGTTAGAATTTGCAGAAAACTAAAAGCTGAGTTGTTAAACTCTCAAACAACTAAAGTGCAATTCCAAAAGATTATTCCTGTACAAGGTCCTTAAAAATATATGTAAAAAAGAGCATTTGTTAAAACTGAAGTTACAACGCTGGTCTTCTCCTTCATTCCAGCCCGGTTCCAACGAGAAAAACCAAAAAGACTTCTTGTCAGAGGCATCCATCATGTGTCAGTTTAATCATCCAAATGTCATCGGACTCATAGGAGTTGTTACACAAAGTAAGTGCATGGTAAAGATTTAAATTTTCAAAACATCTTGAGCGAGAAACGTAAGAATCTGATTCCCTACACCAATTCCAAGTGATGACCTCCCAGATTCCGACCGGGTGCTCCAACCGGTGAGTCATGGTGAGTTGGGCCGATTACTGGGTTCATATGTATCAACTATTTATCCTCTGTATGTTATAATTCAAAGAAAATGAAACCTGTTACAATTTCCTACCCCTCCCTCCGTGTTTATTGCTTTAGCTATGCATGTCAAATGTCCCAAGTGAATCATCATAATCTGCCGATTTCCTAGTGGACAGCTGGCCTGTAGAATCTCTCCTTTCAGGCTACCCTGTCCTCCTTAGCTGCTGTCCAGGTCGTAAGAACTTCATTCTTAATTAATTCTGTCTGTAGGTCCGTCCGTCCACTAACGTCAAGGATTGAACGCAAGTGTTGTTTAATAAATACTTATTTTCTAGCGTTCTTTGATATTTTCATATTACTTCATGTTTGACAGAATTATGTGTGTTTTGGTGACATTTTACCAACGAGGACACTTCGTGATGCTTATCATAAGGATTTTGAATCTCATTAGCGTTCAATGCAGGAAATATCTGCGTCCGTCCATCAATCAGTTATTCAGTCAATTAAATCAATCAATCAATCAATCAATCAGTCATTCAATCATCCAATCAATCAGTCAATCAATCAATCAATCAGGCAATCAGTCGATCGATCAATCATTCAGTCAATCAACCAACCAACCAACCAACCAACCAATCAAACAATTAAACAATCGATAAATGAATCAAATTACTCGAAGAGATCATTCCTTGATCTCTGCTAAAAACTGATCATTTATTTATTTGTTGATTGATTCAGTTTATAATCGATTTGCTTTTGTAGGTAGGCCGATGATGATTCTTACAGAATTCCTAGAGAGTGGTTCACTAGATCACTTCTTACAGGTACCCTTATAAGATCTTTTATACACGGTAAAATTTATCAGGTACTATAAATTCCAATGAAATGTCAAAGGTCCTTAACCTAAAATTCTAATCCTAACATTGTATTAAGGTGATTCCCGAGTAAAAGAACCCGACATAGATTTCCGATGAAACTTAGGTATGGTGGCATTACAGTATAAGGAGATGTTAAAAACGTGATAAAAAGAGGGGGCCACCGTGCTTGTTTTCATGCCACGATGCTGACAAATATGGTTATTTAGGTGACGTTTGGTTATCTCAGTGCGCAACAAATAAGCTCCATTACTTTTCAATGCGGCGTGTTATATCACACAAAGTTCGACTTTCTTTGATTGCTTATTCATCTACGTCCCAGAAAAAATGGCTTCAAATACCCTGCATTATTAATTGATATTTTATCTTTAAAGGAAACAATTTGGACTTGCTCTATTGGGCCCGTTACGTCTCTGGCTGTAGCATTTATTTCATTTGCCAAAAAAGTAGCCATAGATTTCTGCCCAATTTTTTCTCAGTTATTGCGGATATTGTTCTCATTGAATTTATAAATTAAAAGGTGGGGTTCACCGTGCTCGTTTAAGAGAAAAGGAGCTTTTATCTCGCTATCGAGCTTAGTTTGAGGGAAATCTCTTTTGTTTTTTACGCGCGCTGATGACGCAAAAATCGTGCGCAGTAGGAATGCGCAATGCAAAACTCGGGAATCACCTTAACTTACAATAATATTCAACTTATAAACCTGATTTGCACGAATGACATGTGTTTAAAAAAAACTAGCCGAAAGTCGAATTTCTTTGTAGAAACGTAAAGGACAGTTGACGAGCCTTCAGTTGATGGGAATGGCCAGGGGTGTGGCCTGTGGAATGGTCTACCTTTCAGATATGAACTTTATTCATCGGGTATGTATATACATGGCAAATATAGTTTACTATCAGTTCTGTGATCAACTTAGCTTCCATGTGGCATCTGTTTCTTAAGTTACTAGTCCCCAAAGAATGGGCGGAGCGGTGGCCTGGTTCAAGTGTTTGCTAAGATAATTGCGATGTGTTTTTGGGCAAGACAGTACCTCTTCCCACACAAGTCTGTGAATGGGTACCGATGTATTCAATATTGGGGGTACCCTGCAATGGACTCGGACCCCCCGGAGCACTAGCACCCCATGAGGGAGTAGAAATACAGTTCACTCCCAGTCGCTACATGCTAAAAAAACTGGAATAAACTTTGGCCTCATGGGCCATTTAGCCTGTTGTTCGTATTTAAATTCGTTTTTGAGACCAAAATTGTAAAGAGTTTGTTATCCCGAACGAGGTTAGTGAGGCTATTTTGAATAGGAACAAAAGAATAATTTAAAGGCAGCCATTTTTGCATAGGGTCTATATCAGAAAAATGAAACTCGACAGGCGATGAGGCGAGGGTAATCGCATTATGTGCATAGCTGTAGCATGTGACAAAGTTTGGCAAATTAATGTTGATATTCTTAGCCAGTGTTTAATCTAAGCCTAATTTATCAGTTAAATTCAATAAAATGTTTGAAATGTTTCCTGTGGCTTAGGATCTCGCAGCTCGTAATGTGCTTGTTGGTGAAAACATGTTGTGCAAGGTGTCTGATTTTGGTCTTTCAAGAGAGTTACATGCTAAAGACGATCAAGAACCTCTGGATTATGAGACTCAGGTACATGCTTACGTTTTTCGATCAAAACCAGCCAGTCAGTCAGCTCCCACTTAGCTTGGTCAGATTGTCAGTTGGTAGAGCACTTAAAGGACGTGCATGGGTTCGAATCCCGTTCAAGCCTGAATTTTTCAGGCTTTAATTTCCCAATTAAGTTGTGCGTATAACCTTGAGAAAACCCTACATCAACCTGCCCAATAAAAACAAAAGATAAAATGGAAAAATGTGCGTACCAGTAAAAATGAAGTCATGAGATGAGAGCCCAATATTATCACTTCCAAAGTTCTTCACATTTCTTCGTCGTGGTCACTTTAATAGTTTAAAAGAAACTTTCCACGTAGATACAAAAATGATATATTATTACCCAACAGTATAATGCCTGATTCCGTTACCAGCAGACCTTTAAACTGCCTTTCTGCGGGAATAAAACCCGAAGAGTAACTGTTTCTTGCTTTTGTTGGTGCTAAGTTCATTAGTAATACCGTATTTCTTTCTTTTAGGATGTAATGTTACTAGAATAACATCAAATCATGTTTCTTTTGATTATTCCAAAGGGAGGTAAAATTCCGGTTCGTTGGACCTCACCTGAGGCGCTTCTTCATCGAACATTCAGTTCTGCCAGTGATGTGTGGAGTTTTGGTGTTTTACTCTGGGAGATCATGACATTCTGTGAGAGACCTTACGGAGAATGGAACAACTACGATGTAAGTAATGTGTAACCTCTTTACAACAAATTCTTGAAACGAGGAGATAGCATCGTGAAGGAAGTTCTTGTCATCCAGGCTCATTGACTCAATTACAAACCCATTCACTCACTAACTTGCTTAGTGAATCAATGCCTGAATGACTAATTCACTGGCTGGCGGAATGGCTGGCTGGCTGACTTGCTGTCTGGCCGTCTAACTGACTCATATCAGTGACTGGCCGACTATCTGACTGCCAGCTGACTGGTTGACTGACTCTCCAGCTGAGCGACTGACTGGTTCACTAAATGACTACCTGACTGGTTGACTGACTGACTAACTGACTCTCTAGCTGAGTGAGTGACTGACTGGTTCATTAAATGACTACCTGACTGGTTGACTAAATGGCTCTCTAGCTGAGTGACTGACTGGTTCACTAAATGACTAGCTGACTGGTTGACTGACTGACTGACTGACTGACTGACTGACTGGCTGACTGGCTGACTGGCTGACTGGCTGACTGGCTGACTGGCTGACTGACTGACTGACTGACTGACTGACTAA
>CM042749.1:32350837-32365179 GCA_022496165.2 Catalaphyllia jardinei
AGATTACTTCCGGTGACGTCATGTCGCGTGTTCACTACGGCTTTCCCGCCGTAGTCTTGCTTTCTACTACGGGAAAGTGCCTGGTTTCACGGAATCTTCACTACGTGAGTATAAGCCTGCTGTTCACATCCCATTTTAACGCTTTTTTCACTGTTTGAACAGCCTAGTTCGAAGATAAAGTACTCAATCATAAAAATCCGTTCGAAGATAACTGTTTCTTTGTCATTTGTACAGAAAATTTGAACGATTTTAACACCTATCGTAAGCGACAGTCATAGTTTATTGACCGGTCCGAACAGCCGCAGATAAGAAAACTTTGTATCAACCAATCTCAGCTGTTCAAAATGTATTTTATTAGAATTGAAAGCTGTGTATTTTTGGACATCACTTTGTACGAGCCCTACCCGGGATGTGCTGAAATCGAGGTTTTTATCAGTGTTAAGCTTATCTTGTTTTGTGGTTGGAATTACAGCGGTTCTAAAAGCAGCCGAGAGGAAAATCTAAGTTTTGGGAGATGTAAGATCTACACAAGAGAAGGAAATCATTGTCATTGATCAAACCTTTGTTGTATGAAAGTAGAATAAAGTCCAACGTATCCATTTTTGTAAAGACACGTATGCTGAACACCCCGTTGCCGTAAAGCGAAATCTTAATCTGTTTGAGTTTTGCGGCGGGAACGGAGTTGTCAGCCTAGTCCCTCACGGCCGAAGTGGCCGTAGTAGCAGCCCGCCGTAGTGTATCTTAAAGTCCCTATTTTTGTATTTTTTAAGAAACAAAGCCAAGCACTAACCAGGTCAAACAATTAAATCGAGGAAATTGGTATCGGTGTAAGTTTGACTACAAATGTATTTGGTTTCTTAGTGGTGTGAATGGAATAGTGGGTCTACCTCACTGGGCACTAAGTTAATTCAAAGTGGAGCGACGTAACTTGCAAGATCAACTGACGGACCTGATCATCGCTAAAATAACTTTTGCTCTACACTCCGAATGCCGGAAACGAAAACTTTTCAGCTTTTTTTTTTCAGTAAATTGATTGAATGAGGTTAAGTCGCCCACATAAAATGCCCAAAGGATTTAAATTAATTTTCAACTTCTACTTTTTTTTAACGGCGCTCTGCTGAGATCGAGTCTTACCATTGTACTCTCTGACTCCTGATTCCTGATTTACTTCCTCTTGAGGGCCGAACCACCTATTTTAATCAATTAGGCAACAAACGTTACACAATGACTGACGAGAGAAGTAGCTCAGAATTATCTTCTATTATGAAAGTTTGCCAATTAATCTATTGAAAACGATCAATGTCATCATGCATACAAGTATGACGTCATAATAAAGGTGTCACAACAGTCACTCAAACGGTTTCTGTTTGAGTGTCGAGAAGTAATTGCTTTTGCACTTACTACAGGTACGTTTTACGATTGGTTAGAAGTAAAACCAAACCAATCATGACTCGTTTCCACACGTTTCACAACACTCAAGTAAAAGTACTCTATTAAGTACTCTATTTTACTATTTTTGATATCGTACTTTTTTAAGATTATGCAGTATTTCCTTATGTAGCTTTTACGTTTTTATAATATTTTTCACAGGGCCGTTCCGAAAACCACTTAATGTGAGAACGCCCCCTGTATAAATATTATTATTATTATTATTATTATTATTAAAAAAAGGAACTTATTTTAGCTACTAGCACATGAACATGTTAAACTCAGATATAAAATCCGAAATAACATCATTTGACTCTATAATGACACACCTTTTGTAGATTTTGTAGCAGGCGAAAGAAACGATCAAAATTATCAATAAGCCAACAACTCCAGTAAGTCCGTAAGTGGTGTTTACATACATTGCAGTCTTGGAGTCTACTGTAAGGAAGAGATATATAGACTGTGCCACAAAATTTGTCAGTGAATTAGTCCCTATACTTATTTATGCAAGTTAATATATATGAAAGATCACATGTTTCAGTTGCGAAGAAATACACGATTCATGTCATCGTATTCCTATTTATATCATCAGAGGTTTTCAGTGGAGTTGGTTCTTATCACATACGGGGCAAAATTCATGAATGCTGGTTGGCTGAGAGAGAGAGAGAGAGCATTTTTTAAGAAGGCACTTTTGTTAATCAAGAGCCTATGATTACTTGATGCTGATTGGCTGAGTACACCTGCATTAAGATAGTTTCCGGCTTCGAATTGATTTTGGGCAGGAATTTCAGAAACCCATCGTTTCTGAGTATGATCAAGAGATCATGGTCTCTTGGTAAGCGCGGTTATTCTATCTTAACGTGAAAGAAAATCGACGTGCTCGAAAAGGGTAGGGTTTTTTTGCATCCAAAGATGTATTGATTCGCAGCCTGAAAAAAGCTTCAGAACAGACGGCATAGAGTTACAGAACTGACTGCCAAACTCAAAAGTTAATTTAGAGTTTTTCAAATTGCCCTCGTCGCTTCGCGACCTGGGCCTTTTTGTGAAAACTTTGAAAGTTATTAATCCCTAATTGCCCTCAGGCCCACGGGATTACAAAAACAAAGCACCGACTTTTTTGCATTTTTTTTTCGTGAATTATTTGTGATTATATTAAATATTACTTGCTTCATTTTTTATCGTATATTCCTGTTATTCAATGCCATGTCACTTACCTTCAGTTGTTGGAGCTGTTGTGGTGGCTGAAACTACAAAAGAGACGAGTATATAAATAGGTAATTATTTGGTGCTATCGACAAATTGCAAAAGTTATAAACATTAGTTACTTGTGATTACTGTTTTACCATAACCATTTTGGAAATGTACATTAAGTAACATATTCGATATGCCTGTTGCATTATGTACTGAACAGTTGAAATCCATAACATCCTTTTTGCTAACCATGCATTGAAAAGAAGAATGCGGGATGTGGTTATGAAATAAACTTGTATATGCTTGCAAGAAGTGGTTCAATTCATTTTCAAATTTGCTTCCATGATATCACAAATTAATTGAATTGATAATTTCTTATTAGACAGTGAAGTGAGATGATTTTAGCCCGTTGACTATATATATCATCCGGCTACCGTAGTCTTTTTTTATTTTTTTTCCCCTCTAGAGCTATTAGATCTTGGAATAGCCCTCTTAAATGCATTGTCGAAAGTAGCTCTTTGCAGTCAGTTAAAACTAAGGTCTCTGTACATTTTGATGATTAAGTCATCCTAATGATTGTTCATTTAGATTTTGATGCTTTTATATCAAAATTCTTAATTATATGTAATCTGAGTGAATAAAATTGGTAAAGTTTTTAAGCACCAACTAGTCCTGACTAAATGAAATGTAGATTTAGATGTAGACATCAAAACGTTCGCTCGTAGAATAATTCAGTGTTACTAATATAAAGGCAGTGCATACAAGCGAAGTACACTAAAGAAACCGAACTTCTGTCGTTGTAGATTCCTAGGGTATATTGTACAAAATCCATCATTAACTCACTTGATCCATTGGTCCTTACTACGATTGCAATGAAGTTTCCTTCAACCCTATGTCGTCTTTTAGCCACCTCACTCACTCTGTTCTTAGCGTAGATTTTAAAGTTGTAATTGCCAAATGGAGAAAGACCTGCCACAATCACTTGGGTCACCTTCAGACCTTCTTTATTTGGTATGTAACTGACATCTCTTTCACAGTACTCCTCCGCACACTTCTGATTGCCGTGACAACTCACGTCATAATACAGATACGTCTGATCACCAGTCACTACAGGAGGCAACCATCTTATCTCTACAGCACTCTGGTTAACAAATGTAATGGTGACATTCCGCGGGGCTGATGGTAAAACTAAAAGGAACGAATGTGTACATTTGTTATGTGGTCTGTGCTTGTAGCGGATATAACGCGCTCTCTGATTAACTAATTCTAATGCACACGGGCCGCTTACGGGCTCGCTTAACCACAAATAGGTGTATAATAAACAACTAATTCAGCTCTAACCTTCAGTCTTAACTTAATCTTCGACTCTGTCATGTTGACCTCGCTATCGCTCGGTCAATACGGCTAGGTCTACGTTGGAAAGACCTCCCTCTCGGCTAATAAGTAGTTATTATTACTAAATGGGTAAAATGGCATCATTCAAGAAAATGTAGTGATCATTTGTTCCTCGTTACCTCAATGGAAATTAATATAGCGACAAATGATGCTTCTGTCATATTAAGTCTGTTGGCACATGATCGTCACGATCAAATGAAGACAACTCATTAACGATAATTGTAGTAACGAAGAATGTCCATAGTTTTATGTCCAGGATCGCTGCGATCAAATGGAAACTACTCTCCATGGATCATGATAGTGATATTTTGATGAAAAATAGTAAAAAATGTAGTACATTTTTGTATAATCTGGTTTCTCTCGGGTGATCTTGAAATTCTGAATCTATCGTGCCGATCATATGGAAACTGTTGGTGTAGTGGATAGTTCAGGGTTTTTTTTTTCTGGAGCTAGCGATCTAACCGGCCGTAACAATTACTCGGAAATCAACATTAAGCAATCTTTTTATTTACATGAAAAAGTTCCCTGCCATAAAATCCTTTAAAAAAAGTGGCAATGACATCAGTCCCATTAGAGCCAATCTGGAATTCCCGAGAGTTTACTAGTGCGAGTCAATAGAAGGATATAACATCGGAGGACATAATTACGAGTACAATAAAACGGAACAGAAGAGAAAGAAGTTAAGTTATTAGCACTGACAATGTGAGCAAATAAATATTTAATTCCTTACTTGTGCAATTAAGGCCCCGCCGGTCGTTATATTTACCAACTGGACAAGCTAAATGAAGTAAAGACACACTGATCAAAGATGTGAAAACACAGTGGCTGAAATTTTCTTGCTCTGATTCGTCATAGAAACCAGATATCACCTTGGACCTTTTCAATTAGCTTTTTACCAGTCTCACAATGGGTAGTTTGATCGATGTGAAAATTGCAACAGAAATTGAGAGTCGATTGAAGTTTGGTGCAACGTACTGTTTCAAGGCAATTAGTGTATCCAAAAACAAGAAAAATCGAAATCGGTTGAGCTTGAGCCAGATTTTCCATAATGGCTAAAGGTAGCACCACTTAAAGCCATGGTGTATGATAACTGAAAAATACAATAACAAAGACATTTTGTATTCGTGACTTCGAGCTGAGGTAAATTGTTGTATTTTTAAACCGTAGTTTTTGTCTGATTATACAAACAAATGGAGAGATGAACATTATTTTGATAAGATTACTTTACAATCAACTCGTTTCCTCAAGCTGTGGTTTGACACCGTAACAAAGGCTCAAGGGAAAGTAAACAAATTTAAGCACTTTAAAAGCATTCTTTGTTTGTAAACTGTAGTGATCTCAAACAAAAATGTTAAACTTTTAAATTGTTCACTCAGCTGAAAATCTTTATGCCTGTCTTAGCCATACAGTTCTTGCTAATTAAAGGTAATGATTCTCCTGCTGAAAGACAGTACATTCGTATGCTGAACGGTTTTTAGACCGCCTTTATTGTTATCACTATATTCATGCTCTGAGGTGAAGATCACTTTATTTTCCTCTTAGTTTCTATTCAATAATAGCAATATCGTTTAGTGTCACCCTGTAGTGTCTTGTCATAACTGTTGTCAATTATTATTTGTAATACCGTTAGTTTATCAGTGTTCTCTAGTCATTGTTCTCAATTTTGTTTTTTTTTTACTTCTCTTTTTGCCTTTAGTTGTATTCAGTTGTACCCATGGTTGTATCTATTTTCTATAAATATGACCCGCTTAGATTAGCTTAGCTACCTACGCAATAAAATGTATGTATGTAAAGTATTAATGTATTCAGCTAATATCACATACTGAAAACATCTTTCAACAGCAATGTTGCAAAATCCAAGATAGTTTACCTTCGCATATCCCTTCATTATTCTGCATATCCTCTTTACAAATACATCTTCCTTCAAGTCCATTGGTGTTCCACTCGCCATTACTCTCACAGTGAACGTACAAGCTGCCATATACTTGAAAGGCGTCTTTGTTACAGTCTCCTTCAACTCGAGTGGGTTCTGAATCATTTGCTGGGGCTACAGTTCTTGGTAGTAACACCAAACTGCTTCTGAGCATTTCATCAGGGCAAACGTTGTAACTGACTTTTACAGAGAACAGTGTACTACAGGCTCCATAATTATGGAAGGCTAAAATAATTTGTTTTTCTTTAGTGAGGACACTTACTGTTTCAGAAGTTATTTTATCCGTAGCCTGTTTAATTTCTGCTATTCTTTTATACGCCACTGGGTTACTGAGAGGGTTAGGATAGTGAGCTGGATCTGCAATAGATTGGTTTGACTGGTTTACGTATAAGTCAAAAACATTCACGCAGTAATGTCCTCCATTGTTGTGGATGTTAGAACAACTCCTGATGTAATACTCGACAGTTATATCGATCCTGTTAGCTTCACTGGCTGTGATTTGATCACTTAACAGCCAATAGTTTGGCTGGGGATCAGACTGTTTTAAGGCAACATCACATGCTTCATATCTTAATCCGGTCAGAGCAGTCACTCTCTCCCACTGAAAAATATAATTCAGTGACACGTTAACAAACAAACAAACAAACAAACAAACACACCGACAAACAAACAAACAAACAAACAAACAAACGATCAATCAGTCAATAGAAACAGAAAGAAAAATTCCTATTATGTTATTTGTCAATGTAGTAAAACCTAAATAATGTGTTTCTTCGTTCAACTCTGAGACAGTTGATGATAAGCGCTTGCGGAATAGTGGGTTTATTGCTGTAGGAGGCGATTGGAAATGAAGAGACTGGCATACTTTCTAAGTATATCACGCTAACAATTGACTTCAACACTTACCCCAAATACCCTAGACTGCTGTTTAGTAATCCAATACCAACCATGTTTCTCTGTATTTTCTAGTTCACTTTGAATTGCTAACACTAAAGCTACAAGCGTCAAGATGGGTAAAAAAGCAGTCCACATATACTGCATGTTAATCAGTCATAACTAAAAAATGAGAAGTCAAAGTTAAAAACAAGACACAAAAAGATAACTAATTTTAAGTTTGAAGGCGATTGCTGTGACACCAAAAGCCCAGGCCCTATAGATGTTCAAATGGGGAATGAGGCTATCAACCAGTGTAATCACACTACCAAAGAAAAAGTGCAGTTTGTTTAGCGAGCACTCGTCCATTGGAGGAAAACTGCAAAACATCTGACCAAAAAGAACGAGTCAAGGACCTCAGTATAAAATAAGGAGAACTATAGGCTCGACTAGCGCCGCTACCTCGAGTACGATCTACATTCCTCCCGAAGAGGGAAGGAGCCTACCATTAATACCTCACTTAGCTACATGGAAGAGTCTGCAGTGGCGTTATGCACGCATATACTAGGGATTCACAAAAATTACGCGGAAATTTTCGAGGGAGAAATACACACGTTGATCATGAGGAAAACACACTGGATTATGTGAAAGTTTTAACAGTGAACAAAATTGATAATAAAGCCTTTAAATATTTCGCTTCGAAGCCAGAGCTTTGAAGGGATTTTGTGAAAATTTTGTGTAAACGCGTGCTTCGGCGAGACATCGTGTTTACCTCGAAAAGCTTGAGAAAAACAGCTGCGAAAGGTTACATTCTTGACCTTTCAAACGAATATTTATTTTTATATGTTCCGCAATGAATTTTAGGGAAAAAAGACATTATTTTTGACGAGCGGTGGGATGTAAATTTTTTCGCGGGAAAATAATGTGACAGCAATGAGTTCAAATGTACCGAACAACAGTAAGACGAAGAGCTCTTCAAAGTCTTACCCACAATCTAAGGTCGGCAATAGAATAAACTTGTTGAACATCATGTCTGACAACTTTGGTATATTTTTCCAGTACTTGTTGACAGGTATTTCTTATTTTAACCCAGGTTTTTCGTAGAATTGTCCATGAAAAATTCGTTAATGCATTCTTGGGACTTATACGCTGAACAATTTGGTAGCTTCAACTACCTCCCCGCGGGCAACCCCCAGTCATTTGACTGTCACTCGTGCCCGGGGAGTGGGGAATTTGGCACAAGAGGCGTTCCTGGGGGTGGAGAATTTGTACCTTGTCTGGGTAGGGTGGGGAATTTGATTCGGAAGTGTCAAGTCTTTCCACTGGAATACACGTGGTTGTATTGGTATGGAGAATTTCAAAGGCAACCAAGTGAATTTCGTTACCGAATGGCTTCAAAGGCGAGGGCTGCAAAAACTTAGCAGCGATTTTTAACGTATGTTTAAAAACAACGGTATATCTGAGTTGTGTGATTTTTAGGTTTTAAAGCTTGATTAGTCCAATCAATTGCTGGTCAATGAATAGAAAGTCACGGTCGCTGCTGATCTTGCCTTTTCATAAAACAGTTATTGACCGCAAAGCATGAACTGCTATTGAATAATAAAGGAACAAACGCTCTAAATTGTACAACAGCTTCTCTCAAACTACAATAAATAATTCATTCGAAGGTATTGCATTTAGTTGCTAAACGCGTCTAGGATTTGTCACGCTGTGGAATGACGCTTACAAGTAAAAAACCCAACAAAGGCGCCTAAAACTATGAGAGGCAACTGCATTATCATGGA
Organism: Catalaphyllia jardinei; assembly: GCA_022496165.2. Taxonomy (NCBI): domain Eukaryota; kingdom Metazoa; phylum Cnidaria; class Anthozoa; order Scleractinia; family Caryophylliidae; genus Catalaphyllia; species Catalaphyllia jardinei. The sequence continues at coordinate 32,359,442 of CM042749.1, forward strand.
AACGAGACAGTTTTTTATACTCACTATTTAAACATTTGTTCTTCAGGAGGGGCATTTGACCATCAAATTATGCACCTTTAAACGGCATTTGAAGCACCGGAAAGCTGAGGAGCGGGTTAAACGAAATACAAAAACATGCCGGGACGGCATGGAAAGCACGTAAACGGCTGAATATGTAGCAACCAACAAAGCAAACAGAAAAATAAAGGAAAGAAAACAGTAAAAGCGTTTAGGAGAGGCAGTGAGATAGCGAGAGGTGCACAATAATAAGAAGAGAAGCAGACCACAGGGGCGTAGCCAAGGAAAGGTTCCAAGGGTTCCATACCCTCCCCTCCCACATCCACTTCCTTTGGGCTATGACCATGGCTACAATTCAGTGATACTATCATACGAGTCTCTGAATGAAAACTTTATTTATTACAAGGTAAAAATATCAGTACAATGATAAAACTAAAGAAATACATTACATGTAATGTATACTGGTTTACATATTTGAAGCGGGACTTTCCGATGCAGAGAACCAGTCCTTAATGCTTCTCTTGAAGATGTCTACAGATTTTTTAGTGCCTTGGGAAGATCATTCCATAGAGAAGCTGGCCTGTAGCTGAAGCTTCGCTTCAGGTAGTCAGTTCTTGGTTTAGGTAAATACAATTTTTGTCTTGCGTTGCGGAGATCAAAGGACAAAGTTCTCGGAGTTCAGTTAACATGTTACAAAAATAAACTGGGGCGAACTTATTAACGCGTTTGTACATTAAATTTGTCTTTTCCTTCACCCTTCTAACTGATAAGTTCTACCTGATAAGTTGTCTGCTTTGCAATCTTAACTAATAAGTTGTCTCAGATAAGCGAATTGAGAAGACAGCTAGCTGAGTTCGTATCATAACTTGAGTTAGTAATAGACCAATTTCGATATACTAAATTCAGTCTCAAACAAAAGACCTCAGAACGAGGCTCTAAGGAATAAACCCCACAAACTCCATATTTATATATTCCCCAGAGCCTCGTACTGAGGTCTATTGTTTTAGGCTGAATTTTAATATATCGAAATTGGTCTATTCCTCTCGCAGTACGATTCTGTAGTTTTTGAAGTTTGCTACTCAGCTGATTTTGAAGTTTCTCACTCAGCTCATTTTGGTGTGTGAATCCGGTTTTGCATGTTGTACCTCATTTGTATACCCAGCCTGCAATGCGGGATTCAGCGCCTTTCTTGGCCCCGTTTTCAAATGTGCGTGGATCATGATTGTTTTGACAATCGACATTTTTACACGAAAGCATCCAAGGCGCCTCCTCCTTGCTGATATCAACAGTAATTCACAAGACTGCAGTAATTCATGAGAATGTAATGCATTCAACAACTATTAACTTATCATTTTTAATCCTATTACTGTCTCTCTAGAAAGTGAGATTTGCAATCAGCTCGTAGAAATGCTAGTTAGGTTTGGCGAAGCTGAGATTATTAAAAACTTGTGCTCAAAATCAAAAAAAGATGTCTTTGGAGAGAACTTAAAAAATCTCAATTTTTCGGGGTAAGCATGCCCCTACCCCCTAGAAAAGGGCGCTCGGTTGTCATTTCAGTTGGATCAGTGAAACTACAGTATAGGACCACTCTATGCAAAAAATGCTGGATACGTCCCTGAAGCATACCAACTGGTGAAATGAACGGTAACAAATGGGAAGAAAAGTCAGCACTAAACAAAGCAAGGAAAAACCAGCAACTGTTCGTGAAGAACTGCAGCCTGGGCGGTCTTAAAGCCTTCAGGGTACAGCCAGAGCTTGTGTAACCTCATCCACCACAGCAGCAATTTTTTTGAGCGAGCAAAGGATTAGGTGCTTCGATCACGCTGGCTACGTCAAGTCAAATTGATACAAAATACATCAGAGAGTCGGATCTTATACTCGCTCTGCAAGGGACTGGTGCAAATAGTTTATCTCCTTGAACTTTTCTCTTCGCATCAACGAATGTAGTCAACGAACGGTCCACGCAAGAGGTCGCAGATGTAAGACCCATCATGAATTCATCATTCGTAGACTTTCTACGCAGTGAGCCTGCGAACCTCTAACAAACAGATAGCCTGAATTCGAGATATGGGGACAGAAACAGAAGGCTACCACCCTATGCGGCAGCAACGACCACGCGTACAGCCACGCCATTACTAGAACGCGGGCTCCTTCCCTAACAGCGAATAAAACTCTAGCTCATTCATACATTTACACTGACTCCAGCATCAACTACGTTACAGTTACATTTACACTAAAACCAGTCAGCGGTCCCTCAGGATTTTATGTTACCACAAAAATACGGCTCCCGAACGCGTTCAATTTGGCGTTAGAATGAAAAACTAATATTAGGTTTATATAGTCCTATATCTGAGGGCATCATAAACTCACCTATGGACTTCTGCCAGGCGATATGAAGTTAACACTTGAATACCTTTCTGGCATTTAGCAACCTTCGAAGGCCGGGTAGTTTAAACGAGCAATCTCGGGGCCATTTGTGAAATTCCTTATATAAGAGAGACAAGAGTTACCACTGAACCTACCCCAGATTGAAACTCACGACACACCGCAACAGGATTGAGCTCCAAATCTTGCATGGATTCCCTCGGTTTGAATCTTCAAAATGATACATGCATATCATTAGTAGTTTCGCTTTAATTAATTCACAGAAATAAAACGAACAGAGCATGAACGAAGCCTAAAACCACCATTACCAATTCAACTGATCTTTCTCAACAAATGAAAATCCTTAGTTAAAAGGCGTTTGTTCCCTCACGGTTCTACTGCTGATGCCTTATCTTGTCCACCTTGAAATTTGATACCTAGTTGATTAACCTTTGTATTTAATTTTGTAGTATTTAACATACTGTAATTCAAGCTATTTCTTCTCCGAGGTAAATTTAGTGACGTAATGCAAACATCGTCGAATACACAAAAGCAAAAAGTCATTGCTGGATGTAATAACTGAGCTAGTGATAGATGATGAATTGTAGCCGAGATTCAAGCTGAACTGAAATCTCATTCCAACGCTCGCTCTCTTCTCTATCAACGTCACGAGGAACATATTTGCAAATATATTATTTCCAAATGAAACAAGTGGAGCGTTATTGCTGTATATATTAACATTTGTTCTGACGCGAGCGAGGATAAGCGCGCTCCTATCAATCATATCAGAAATATTTTTCGTCCCAGTTCTAATTTGTTGTAGGAATTTACTGTTTACGAAATCTCACAACTGTAGTTTTAAAACTAACAAGCATTCACTTTAGACACGCAAAAGGCCTGAAAAGCTAAAATTGACTTAGCGTGCTTTTACTCGACGTGGCCACGAACTGTGTTGTGGGCCATAATTGCTATTATTGTGCTGCATTTCTTCAGCAACTATTAGCCAAACAATGGTCATTTGGATGTCAAAAGAGCATCAGCAGACTGATCGCAAGTTCTGGCAAAGATTACAATCGACTGAAGGCGATTTGAACCGAAGCAAACCGGAAAGGCAAATATGACTTGTTTAACTGACATTGTCTCCTACAGACAGCATGCATGCTTTTACATAGAATGTTGCAAAATATATACTTACCAATTAGTGATCAACCGTCGATCCTTCCGTCTTGATTCATCGACTCGTAGCCCGATTCTCTGAAAGATAAGCTTACAATCATAAACACGAACACAGTCCAGAGACTGTCTAGATTCCACGGTTGACCTGGTCTGCGCGAACTATGTAGAGAAATGTAATGGATACGCATAAATAAGTAACAATTTAGCCGGCAAAGAATTATGTCACGATCAAAAATAGCGGTGTTCTCGCAGCCCGACCAAGCGGAGCACCCCAACTGCAGGAACAGAACCACCATTTTGTTAGTTGCATGTTTGTTAGTTGCATGGACAAACACGCACCACGCAAACTAAAAAGAATTAGTGAAAAGCGGGCTCTGTGGATTACTAAAGGGTTATTGAATAAATTGCATAGACGAGATTTAATTAAAAAGAAAGCAATTTCATCGAATGGTCATGACATGTGGGAGCAATTTAAATGTGCTAGAAACCAAGCAAATAATGCAATTAAACAAGCAAAGAAACGCTACTTTTCTGATAACTTGAAAGTTAGCAAAGGGAATCCGCGCAAAACATGGAACCTCATTAACGAGTTAACCTATGATATGACCCGAGTAAGTTGTTGAAAATGGCTGCTAGTATTGTTACTCCATCGCTTACCGCCATATTTATAAAGTCAATTATCATTGGGATTTATCCAACAGAATGGAAAATGGCCAGGGTAACTCCAGTGTTTAAAAAGGGTGAAAAATCGGATCTCAACAATTATCGTCCAATTTCCGTTATCCCGGTTGTCTCGACCAACTGTACCAATACCTAAATGACAATCAATTGTTATCAAGTTGTCAGTCGGGCTTTCGCTCCTTGCATAGCACCCTAACGGCCTTGCTTGGGGCGAGAAATAGCTGGTCTGTTAACATGGACAACGGCTTCCTGAACGGAGTAGTCTTCATTGACCTTTAAAAAGCTTTCGACACAATTGATCACGAAATTATTTTACGTAAACTGTCTTACTTTGGTGCTGACCAGGCAACTGCTAAGTGGTTTCAGTCATACCTAAGTAATCGGAACCAAAGGTGTAATGTAAATGGCAATCTGTCAACTGCCAGCACTGTTACTTGTGGCGTACCGCAGGGTAGCATCCTGGGTCCCTTGCTTTTTTTGATGTACATTAACGATATCCCTAACTGCCTGCGGGTTGCTGAGCCGAGAATGTTTGCTGATGACTCCAGTATAACCTATAAAAACGGTAGCCGATCTTAAACTAGCAGTGACTTCTTAACTTAACAATCTTACCTGTTGGCGGAGAGCCAACAAATTAAGTTTAAATGTGGCCAAAACTGAGCTAATGATAATCGGATCTAGGCAGAGATTGAATGCCCAATGTGAGGAGATTAATATAAGTATCGATGACAGGACGATCAAGAGAGTTGACCATACTAAATCTCTGGGTGTTACCATTGTTGCCCAACTCTCTTGGTCTAAACACGTTGACGAGATAAGCAAGAAAGTCTCTTCAGCCATTGGTGCATTGAAACGTGTACGACCTTTTATTCCGACGGATGTTGCAGTTCAAATTTATAATGCTTTAATATTATCACATTTTGATTACTGCAGCCCGGTTTGGGATGGTATGAGTGGCTGTTCGAGTGATAAATTACAAAAATTACAAAATCGCGCCGCCAGAGTAATTACTCAATCACCTTTTGATACGATCTCCAACCTCCTTCTCGCGATGCTTATGTGGGAGAAGCTGTGTCTTCGTCGTAAAAAGCAGAAAGCTTTAATCATGTATAAAACATTGAATGAACTTGTCCCAGACTATATTCAATGTCTCTTCACTGAACGCCACGTTAACGATTATAACCTAAGAAATCTTGAAGGAAAGCTTTCGCTGCCCAAGCCAAATACTAATTACTTAAAAAGAAGTTTTTGCCACAGCAGGGCCTGTTTATGGAACAACTTGCCCCAATTAAAAAACCGTTTGTTCTAATGGGCAGTTTAAACGGGGTATTAAGAAAGTATCTGAGATATCGGATTCCCACACGGCAATCATGTAAAGCAGTCGTAGAAGTTTTAATTTTCAATTATTAACTTAACTGATGATTCTCCGTGTATAAATAAAGATTTACATTACATTACATTGCATTACATTGCATTACATTGCATTACATTGCATTACA
>CM042749.1:32389296-32414078 GCA_022496165.2 Catalaphyllia jardinei
TCCGATTCCGTTTATGACTCCGTCGCTTATGATCCAGTGAAAACTAGATTGTCGGAGTCGGAAGCAGAAGCGGAAGAACCAACCAATCGCAAGGCCTGGAATCGAACATTGTCATTGGTTTATTCTTCCGCTTCTGCTTGCGACTCCGACGAATGCAGTTTTCACTTCATCCTAAGCGGCAGAGTCCTAAGCAGAATCAGTGTTCTGCTGCGGTTTAATTTTCACAAGATCGTATCGCTCTACGCTTCTGATTACGATTCCGTGGCTGGCAAAACCCAACCTTTAGAATTAAAATAGCTTCAGTTAGTCGAAAAGACTTGTTAATGTCCAACTTCCAAAGCGAAGGAATTAAGAAGAAAAGAAGCCAAAAAAATGCGACAATATTCCAAAACGGAAATAAAATCGCTTAGTTAGTTTTAACAGATTTTTAGCACAAAATTGAACTTAGCAATCGGGTAAAATTTGACTAACTAAAATTTGTTGCTAAGAATCAGTCGAATTCAGTGAGATATAAAACAGATTGGGGGGGGAGGGTACTTCTTGATGACAGCCGCGCAATCAAGAGAACTCTTACTTCATTGCTTTTTAGCAATTTCACTTCTTCTGATCTACTCCCCGTAAACCTTTTGTCGTTTGTCACCAATTTTCCTGCAGAATGAGGACAACTTACGAGGTTTCATAAGGCGAAAAATATTTCGTAAAAAAATTATTTCTATGTCGCTTGCTTTCCTGACAAGTTTTTTTTTCCAACAACGCGCCACAGATTCTTCCGCCTTTTAAATGCCATCAGTTTGGTCAGATCTAATTGAATTATCCACCCTTTTTGGATCGTTGTTGGACATGGGGGAATCATTATAATCCTCTCATACCTAGCGCATTTCACCTCGTTCATTTCTTATCTCGTCGTATGCAACGTAAGTAAGTTTATGGAATTATTGTTAAACATTAACTTGTTAGGAAATATCAAGTCGTTCGTTGGACCAAGGATTCTGGACATTGGTGCTGTTAATACAGATGCCAAGGGGGCAGCTACTGGATATCTCATAGAAACTCTTCTTGGAGAGAGTTTTGCAAAGCGTGAAACGGCTGCTGAGGAAGACGTGGACAGGGATGACAACCAAAACAACAAAGGGCACCACGGAGTTGCAAGCGATTTTTGGAAAGGTTCCGGACATCTAAGGGCGAATGGTTGCAAAACCAGAAAACCGCCAGGAAGTTGCTAGAGATTTTGGTTAATACGCCGTCTACTTCTAAAGCAGTGGCGTTGTGTCAAATTGAAAAACAATGCACACACTTTTAAACTGACTTTAAAGATTCACTGCTGACAAGAAGGGCTCATCACGTGGTCGTTCCCCTCGAACGTCTGCTCAACGGATCGGTCACTTCCGCTCACGTGCACAGCTATTGTTTTGCTAAAGAAACCTTTTTGTTTGGTGACGTTCTCGTTGCCGTTGCAAGTTGACACCTCTGTCGTTAGCCATGTGCGTATGCATTGTTCAGGCTCATTTCTGTTGCAAGATATTTGCTTTCGAGGGGCAAAAAAATCAAAAATATGAAATTTCGATCAGTTGAGAACGCCTCACTCTTTCAAAGATTAACCTTAAATTTGATCGGTTTTCGCATGTGTGAATTTGGCAAACCGCTATGGTGTCATTCAAGTCTTTCTATTTGCTTGATTGAAAAGTGATGTTCACGAAGGTCACCTCAATGAATAAGATAGAGTTAATATACATGGCTGTGGTATTTGTTTTTCGCTGAGCTCCGTAGTTTTTTGTAAATTGTCCTCCAAAGCTGCCTTAATTTTAAGTTTTGAAAAGTGTCACGACAGGCCTTCGCTCGAATGAAATTTAATTTCCGTAAAACTCAGAAACATAAAGAGGTCCGATCAAACGGATTGTGGTTTTAGTATAGGTACATGAATGTCTTACAACACACAAGAGATGAGCTAAATCTGTGACTCAAGCAAAATCGACTGGACCGCTCTTACAGAGACACGCTCTTAATTCCTAAATTTGTTATAGATACGATTAATTAGTACTGTTGGACCTCGTGTCGTACGATTCAGGGAGTAATCGTGCTCGTAATTTTAGCCTATTCCAGGCTCTCTGTTTTACTACTTATTTATCTCATCAGACATTTTGGGTGGAGTTGGTTTCCGGTAGGAACGAAAGGTGAGGGACTCTGTACAAGAACAGATCGATTCTGTTGGAAAATACTGTAACATTATATTAAAGACAAGGTACTTCTTTACGCCAAATTGTGTTCACGCCACAATGCTGACCGTCAAATACGGTTATTAAGGTGACTTTTGGTGATCTCCGTTCGCAACAAATAAGCGCGATTATTTTCCGATGCGGCGTGTTATATCACACAGAGTTCGACTTCCTTTGATTGTTTATTCATCTACATTGTACATTCCAGAAAAATGTCTTCAAATACCCTGCATCAATTTGCCCTTTAAAGGAAACATAATTTGGACTTGCTCTGTTGGGCCAGTTATGTCTCTTTCTGTCGCATTTAGTTCATTTGCCAAAAAAGTAGCCATAGATTTCTAGCAAATTTTTTCGCAGTTATTGAGGATATTGTTCCCATTGAATTTATAAAATAAAAAGTGGGGTCACCGTACTCGTTTAAGAGAAAACGAGCATTTATTTCGCTATCGAGCTTAGTTTTAGGGAAATTTCTTCAGTTGTCGTGGATTTGTTGTAGTGGGTGGAACTGCAAAAGAGACAAACGCAAGTATGTACATAGGTAATTACTCGGTGCTATCGACAACTTCTAATGAAAAAAAAAGAAGAATTGTTGTTATTACATTTAGTATCCTATTCGATATGCTCGTTTCAATATGGATCTAAAAGTGCCACTATGATCAAATTTTTACGTCTTGATTTTTTAAGTATGAAAACGCCGTTTACGGTTTGCAAATACGTGCATTAATTCCCGAGATATTAAAGTTTGAAAAATGGGTGAAATATGCAAATGACAATGACTGATGATGTAATGCACTCAACCCAACATTACATCATGTACATAAATAGACAAGTTGATAGCCCTAAAAAAAATGTACATAAATAGAGCTATCTTAACCAATTTCCAGCGCAGACCATTGAAACTTGGTGGGCTAATAGTTCTACAGAAAACACACCTACGGCTATAAAACATTTTGTTTCCATGACAACTCACTCTTTTCCAGTTCCACTTGATTTCATTGGACGAGAGCCCCCCACTTGACCTACAAGTAACTGCCTACAAATTATGGTCTGCTCATGTATAGTACCGTCTAAACTTGTTTTGCTGCAAATAATATTCTGCTCATGCGTGATTGGAACCAAGTTCTCGAGAGGAAAATGGCAGATGGCTTCCCCGAGCTGCCAGGAAATGATTAAAATATGAAAACAAACCTGGTGATCGAATGATAAAACAATTATTGAACTTGGTTATCGCAAAATGTCGAGATCTGTCAGTGGCAAGCAAATCAATTATTTGTCTCAGCCTTCGGCTTCGGCAAATAATTGATTTGCTTGCCACTGACAAATCACGTTATTTTGCTCCACCTCGTCCAATAATTGTTGTTGTTGTTGTTGTTGTTGTTATTATTATGTATTTATTTATTTCTACATTTATTTATAAGGTTTATTTACTGCGACTGATTTTAACTCGGCTCGTCATGCATGGCTTCTCTCGTAAAAAAAGCCGTAAATGGCATAGGAAGCAGCATTACGTGACAGCCAAAGAACGAGAGCATACGCAATGCAAGTTAAAACACGTGACTCAGTGCTCTCACTGATAGCAGGTCTTTTCTGTATATGTCCTGAAGAGACTACCCTGTTTAAATAGAGGTGTTTACTTGTCACATTATGTTACTGTTGATATATACTCCCGCCGTTGCGTTTTTGTTAATTTTCTTGGCGCTAACCAAAAACTAAAGAAGCGCGGCCTCTAGGGACGCGAACGACGTTAATGTACCTTTTATAAAGTCGGTTTACTAAATTCAAGGATTTGTTAAAGTGAGCTTGGCAAGGAAAAAATTGTGTATTACTTAAAAATGCGAAGTTGAAGTGATTCGAATAAGCCATTTCGCAAAAGGGCGGAATTGAAGTATCGTGAAATATGCGCACCTCAAAATCGCGAAATAAAAGTGTCAGGGAAGGGTCATGTAACAAGGACTTAATACTAAACGAGAAACGAGCATTCATTGCTCAGTCGCACGCCTACACAACGAGACGTATCCTGTAAAATCATTGAGAAGAAATAATATCTTTCAAAACCAAAAAAGGCTTAGGAAGGTCAGTGAGCAGTCTCTACAGATACTGATACATAGAGTCTTTAGAAGACTGTATAGCCATAGTCATAGTAATATTTCTTGGACAATTCTGTCCAAGACTTAGAGGGAAAGGTGCAGTGAGGTTAACCCTAAATGAAGCAGTATGTTGTCAGTCTCTTCACTTTTGTTGAATTTACAAATGGTACTTTTATTTTCAATTTTTACTTCTTTTAGTACTTATTAGTATAAATAATTGTGGTTGATCTGCGAAAGTGGTAGCTTCAAATATGCGACAGGCTCTAGTTATATCTCTGATGTCGGAAGCCCGGCGCTATCAAAAGACAATTACACCCCATTCTGAATCATGACCCCCGCAATTGCTTATGTTCACATATGCCTCTGCCTCGCCGTTATAAATTAGTGTCATTTTAAATCAATTGGGTCTGTTAAATGCGCACTTCTTCGCCCAACTGACATGTTCACGTAAAATTGATTTCATGACGGCCCTACTGATTGATTCGTCTGTTTTTTAAATGAAAAAGGAACAAATGTTTTAAACATGGGCGGTTTTGCCTTTGTGTAATCCCTTCTGCATTCAGGATTTTAAAGTGCCCCTGTAACAAAAAATAAAATATTTTTTTCCTTTGGATTTCAAAACTATGTTAACTAAACACTAAGTGACCCAAGTTTTAATCCTTGATTTAAAAAAGGCACCTGTTTATTTTAACTAGAACTTTCCTATTTAATGACCCGTCATTACTAAATTTAAGTTCTTGGGAGAGCTGGATCGAGGAGAAAATGACGTCAAAGGCTCACTAGTTTAAGAATGCGATGCGTGTGTCGCTGCAGAATTAATATGCAGCACGGGAGTTTTGGGCTTTCACACTTTTAAACTCGCACTTTGCATACATAATAAGCTGCGTTCACACGCAGAAATTTTAAGCTGGTGAGCCTTTGACGTCACATTTCCCGGATCCAACCCTCTGAGGTCAAATCGGTCAGGTTTGAACGTGAGTGATGGCGGATCGTGAAGTCCAAAACTTACACTCAAAGTAAACAACCTTTGGATAAAAATGAAAGGTCAGAATTTTGCCAGTCAAGTGTTAAGCAGGCACACTTTCAGAATCTCAAGAAAAAAAGGAAGTGATTTTTTTATCACAGGGGCACTTAAAAAAGTTAATACCCGTATCAATGTGCCACTGCTCGTATGAGAAAAGAGAAAGGTAGTCCTCCTAAATCAGCCACGTTTTGCTCTTTGGATTGTAGCGCAGCCTCGTCATCCACCCTCTTGTTGCAATATTGTAATTTATTATAGCCTTGATACTCTTTTTCATTTTTATTCCGATGTCCAATCAACTTAATTCCTATTTCTTTCATATCCTCTTCTTTCAGCTAACTAACTTTGTTGAGGTTTTCAGTGTCTACTGCTTGGAATATGTCCGACTTTTCCATGTTGACGTATTTTAGACAACCTTCGACGGATTGGAATTCGACTATTCTGCTTGTACCATAAGCAATCTGCTTACGAATAATGCAAAGTCTGAGGTTTCTAATAAATGCATGCATTTATTGATATTTTATTGTATGAGCGACACCGTTTCAGGATGTCCAGCGCGATTTGCGATTTATTTTAAATATCGGTAACAAGATTAAAAAAAAAGATGAAAAAATTATGTAACTCTAATGTATCTGTGGATAAATACGTATTCTCTTTGTTAATTATAACGCAACGGTAGTGAAGAAACAGAAAACTTTAACCCTAAAGTGTTGCTAGGCTTACATGAACACGAGGGAACGTTTGGGAGACAAAGAAAAGCCAAGGGAACACGAGCTAAAGGCGAGTGTTTCCAAAGCCTTCTCGAGTTCTTCTAAACTTTCACGGGTCGAATTAAGATTTGTGTATACCTCACTAATACGTCATATTTGGAACAGAAAACTGTTCCATTCACCACTGGAAGTGTCTAAAATTGTTTGTAAACTTGTAATCGAATAATAAGCACCCTGAAATAGTCTACTCGGGTACACAGGATTAGTCTGTAGTCTGAATATTAAAAAATAAAACAAAATCATACAGATGACGCTAAAAATAATACCCTGCGAGCAGAGATTCCCTTCTCTTTCTGTCTGGTGAGCGTCGAGTGGAAACCTGCGCTCCGAAGCTCTCGATCGTTTAATCAGCCGCGTCCACGACCAGGTATGACTGAAGAAATTAAAAATACTGGTTTTGATTGCTTTTTTTTAACCGGTTTATAACTTACGCATGAAAGAAAGAATTCAAATCGCTGTCCGCGGCGTTTACGAGACTGCGAGAAGTTAAGATTCTATCTACACTGTACATCCTTGTTCCTTTTCCTGATTTGCGTAATATTAAACGAGTTCCGCGAGCGGAGGTTCTCTGGAACAAACGACTTCTCGTAGTCTAGTAATTTGGCACAATTGACCGAAAAACAACTTAAAATTAGGTTGCGTGTTGACGTTTCCAGTGGCAACGCACGACACAATGGCACGATAGAAAATCGAGAGGGTTACCTCTCGTCTCTAATGGAGCAGAAAGAGAGGGGAATCTGTCTCGCAGGGTAAAAATTAGAACAGTCAATAAAATCACTGTATTTTTTGTGTTGAATCAAGATTAAAATTGGAATTTGTCGTTTGAAAAGATATCAAGTAAGTCCGCAGTGCTACTGATTATAAAATCCGGATTACTTTCCTTGATAAACTCTCTAGTTTGTGTTCCAGTTAAAACCGACACAGTCCAGCACCCTGCGTTCTTGCCTTCCTGTACATCAATCTTTGTGTCTCCAACTTTGACCACGGAGCGTGGATCACTTATGCCGAAAAACTTCATGGCAGAGTGAATCATCGCAGGATGAGGTCTTCCATGGCCCGCCTTTTCTGCACTAGAAAGATAGTCTACCAACTCCGTCCAATTCAACGTAGAGACGATCGCTTCGACAACACTATGAGGGAAGCCACTGGCAACAGCAATTTTCATTCCAACTGATTTCAGCTTTCGAAAAACGTCGGTCGTTCCCGGAATCTCGTTTTTAATCGATGATAAATGCTTGTTCAGAAAATATTTAAAATCTTTGAATATAACTTCAACATCGTTGGTTGGAGTCGTGTTGCTTTGCTTGTGCAAATCGTTCAAAATGCATTGAATTGCTTCTCTCTTCTCCATTCCGCGATATTTATTGACGATTTCCACATCGATGTCATAACCATGTTTTTCAAACGTCTCCCTCATAGCAACTGCAACGAGTGGTACTCCTTCGACAGAATCATCCACAGTTGTACCCGCAAGATCAAACACTAACAATTTTATGTGCTCTGCCGACACGTCCGCCATCTTTGCTTTGTCATCACTGAGCCCGTGATACCAAAAGCATGAACAGCGAAAAATGTGAGCCCGTAGTTCCCACGTTGATAGACAGCGGTAAAATAAAATGGCGGCGGATAGCAGATTGAAGGTCGGTCGATAAATAAATAATTTTTGCGCTCGTAACTAGTCTATCCTTCGCTGGTATAATTTAAGAACATGGCTGACAGTTTCAATATATGTTCTCTCCTTATAAATAGATACTCGTGCTTCACGGATACAGGTAAATAATGAATTAATCAGAGACCCAATTGGACACCCAAGTTATTGCATGCCCATTACATGATAAATAGGCACACTGAGAACCAATCAAAGTCAAGAATTTTGTTATAGATATGATTATTTTTATGATTACAAATTACAATTTCCTTGATTGTGATTGGTTTAAAAAAAAATAATATTTTCCACTAATTCACTTGCCAAGTTGTTATGGAGCAGTTTGTTCGTAGACGGTTTGTTATTGTGTAGTTTGTTATCAGACAAGTAAAGGGGGTAAGTTTCTAAAGAAACTGTGGTGCTGCGTCGGTGGGAGTATTACAAGATAATTTGGTTTTATCAACTGAGTTGATAATGTGAATTAGCCACCTAATTCACATTATCAACTCAGTTGATAAAACCAAATTATCTTGTTATCAGACAGTTTAATACAGCCAATCACATTCAGAGTTGTAGTTTAATTCAACCAATCACCCATTCAAAGTTGTAGTTATGCTTGCTTTTGTGTTGTTGGCACCTAATTGCCAATAGGCGGCATGGTGGCCTCAGAATGTTTATCCCTCCTTTGTCAGCATTTTAGTGTAAATTTTCGGGAGAGTTGAAAAGACTGACTCCCCGCTCCACAGACTGCCCACTGACCCCCACTCCACGGACTACCCTACGGACTACTCCGCGGACTACCCTACGGACTACCCCCACAGACTACCCTAAATAAACAACCAAATTTACTTTAGCAAGGCGAAGAGACACAACAAGCCTACCTGCTCCACCTACATGATCATAACTGCAGGAACTGTTAGGTATGAAAAGCAGTCGCCATTTTCTCTTCACTGAATTCCTCGACCCAGTATTTTTTTTTATTTTCACCCCATTCTTCATCGGCCACATGCCAAAACCCCATTTTCTGAATGGACTGTTGAATACTTTCTTTTTAATGTGCTTCAAGCGTTTACCATCGACATTGACATTTGCTAAAGAGAAGCTCTTTTGAACCTTCCTCACATCTGGAGAAATAGATATCATCGAAGATGACACCCCTTCATTACAAGCAGGTGAACTAAATTAATTTTATATTTTTTAGCAAATGTTAATGTCGATGGCAAACACTTGAAGCAGTTTAAGGAGATTGATATTCACAGTGCCAGGGGGCCCTGAATAGTGTGTACCGATCGAAACAACGTTTTGGTTGGTGGCCGATGAAGAAATGGGGCTAAAAAGAAAATGGCAGCTGTTTTTATGATCATGTAGGTGGAGCAGGAAGGCTTCTTTTGTCTCTTTGCCCTGTTAAAGTAAATTTGGTTTTTTATTTAGGGTAGTCCATAGGGGTAGTCCGTAGGGTAGTCCGCGGAGTAGTGCGTAGGGTAGTCCGCGGAGTGGGGGTCAGTGGGTAGTCCACGGAGTGGGGTCAGTCTTTTCAACTCTCCCTAAATTTTCCCTTTCTTTCATAAGTTGGCTATTCTCTTTTCTCAGAAATTGTAATTTTATGATAAAATTATTTGTGTGGTTCAATTTAGTCTGTTATCATACTCATGATAAATAATTGGGACTCCCACCACGCAGTCATGCAATTTTGTTATCACTCAGATTATGATTACAGTCCGAATTGGAATCCACTCAGTCCTAATTACCATTAGGTATTGTTATTTGTTATATATTTTTTTAATTATTTTTTCTTGGCTTTCAGGCAGAGTGCCCAGACCTGCAAGGACAAACTTGGTGCATTTAGGAAAGGACTGAAAAAACTTCCTCTTGAATTTGGTATATGACTTACTTACTGTCTAAAGTGTGACTAAATTTGTACTAAATATTATTATTCATAATTATTATTTTTAGCTGATTATATTATTTTTAGAAGAAGTTCCCAAATGTTTTGTTGTTATTTTATTATTTGTTTTACAGTGTACATTACTGCACCAAACAAAATTCCAAAAGCCAATACCCAGGATGATGCTTCTATAAAGGAAGGTATTGTTTCTAATTAAGAAATAGAAAACATGTACTGTGTTTGTATCGAGTTATACAAACACGAGTGGAAGTTTGGGAGAATGAGAAATGCTGTGGGAACACGAGCCACAGGCGAGTTTTTCCACAGCTTTTTCGAGTTCTCCCAAACTTTCACAAGTGTTTGTATAACTCGATACAAACACGGAGTACATGTTTTCTATTTCTTTTAGAAAACATCACGACGAGAAAAAGGAAAACAACTTGTTATTTTTGGATATCAAAATGTAAATTCTCTTTGCTCACGCCATCACTATGTCAACCGCGCATGCTAGTTCTGTATCTACATCGAGGATTTTTAACCAATCAGCGAGCGTGCTTTCTTAGGACTGTTTTCTAATACAGATTGTGTTAGTGTACCTACACTCATTTATGGTTTAATTACAGGAACTTTGACATTTTTGCTTCAAATATAGTAAACAAACTTGTTCAGGTGTCTGAATACAAGCCAAGTAGCCCATCAGGCAGGTGCTTACCTCTGGTTTGAGTAGCATGAAAAAACTAAGGAGTATTTCTAATCCTCTCTGAATGGGATGCTAGTCCATCACGGGGTTACCCCCATCATTAAATTTGCTGGCATCTCTTTACACTTAAGCAATAGTGCACATTTTTTGTGTTTGCATAGCCTGATCTAAACATGACTAGGGTTGGGAGAATTTGAGACAGTTATGCAAACCCTCAACTACATTTTGGGTTTGCATAACTTTCGAGACACCTATTGACCAATGAGAGCGCATGTAGTGGCTCAGTTATTTTATACATCAATCTGGAGAGAGGCACTATGAGAGAAATTTAGTGTCTTTCCCAGGGTTCAAGTCAGTTAACTCAGAGAGCTTGATCCAGGGGCAAGTGCACTAACCACTGTGCCTCCACCATTTGTGTAGGGGTGATATTTAAAATTTCTCCCAAGATTACTGGAGCCTTTCGCCTTAAAATATAGTTCAAGAATGTTATCACCAAAAACAACTTTTTGTTTGCTTTTCAGGGTCAGATGAATATGGTTGGTGGTTTTCAACAGAAGATGACACATATGATCCTCTTAGTCCTTCTGATGTTTCGAAAGGTTATGATGAATCAATTGAACTTGTCAAATCAACTTTTGTTAACCAGGTAATTATGCGTTGATAAAAAGATGGAAATATCTCACATACTTAAATCTATTTCTATCTAATTGAATTAGAAAGATATGAATATGGATCGATATAACTGGGATGATCAACTATGTCTTAATATCTTTCTCCACACTTCAAATATATGATATTTCATAAATATTAATAAATGAAGTGAAATTAGTTGAAATTCAATTAATTAAATTTGCATTTTAATCCATTCCATATAATTTATTCATATGCATTGTTCACCATCAACAGATATGTTACAAACTAACAATGTAACCAGATCCCAGTACCAGCATTGCAGAGGTCATGGGTTCGAATCCCATTCAGGCCTGAATTTTTTTCAGGCTTTAATTTCACAGCTGCTTAAGATCAGCTATATATCTTCTTGAAATTTTATTCTTTTCACCAGAAATCCCTCATAGATGGTGCATTTTACATTTCCTATGTTTGTGAAATTAATGCACTGTTATTTTGTGTCTGGGATAAATATACTTGCAAGCTTTTCTAGTTATTCAGAATAATTCTACAAATATTTTGTTTAAAAAAATATTCTATTTAATGCATTAAAATTCCTTTGTTATTGTCTTTTTCTCATTAAAGCCTTTCTTTTATGACTTTTTAGGGACCATTTGATGGTAGGTATTTACAACTACATGAATTGAATAAAATCTTTCTTTCATAATTTCAGTCACAATTTGAAGAATTTGCTTTCACGACATTCAGTTTCTGCAAGATTAAGTATACAAAGCTGTTTTCACTTGTTTATATTTTTGTTATGCTTTCACAATAATTAGGTGTTCTTGGTTTCAGTCAAGGAGCCTGTCTTCTATCAATTCTCTGTGCATTAAGAGAACAAGGTATGTTTTGGCATCATAGATATTAACTAAAGATATTTTATAAGACAAAGTCCTTAACACCTTCTTCACTAAGTGAGGACCAATAACAAGATATTAATACCTTGCTACCATGCAGCGCTGTCATAAAATTATTTTATTCATCTGTAGCCTTGATCTTCATGCCTATAGCAAACTTGTTGATATGTACTTTATGGGTGAACTGTATCAACCACAGGCCAGATCACCCATAACATCAAGGATCCATTAAATATACTCAGCGGTAACAGGTGTTATGAGTTACGGCCCTTATTGACAGCCCTGCCATGGAAATAATTTCTTTTATACATAATTTTTTCTATAATATTTACCATAAACACAGGGTCATAACCACACAAGTTATTTTGATGCAATATTTAACTTCAAATGCATTGTGTTCCAGCTTCTTTAAGTTTTAAATTTGCCATTCTTGTGGCCGCCTTCAAGTCAAGGTCATCAGGACACAGTATTTACTACACAACACCAATATCATGTCCTACCCTTCATGTGTTTGGTGATACAGACAGAGTGATACCAAAAGGTACATGTGCAGTAACTTAAGTTGTTATGGTAACCCCTGGACAGTTTTCCCACCCCTTCATTTAATTCCAGGCCTCAAAACAGTAGCATAGGGATGCAAAAGTGATATTGTGCAACTTTACTGTACCCAAATAATCAACCAATTGGACATCTTGTCTACTATCCTGATATTTATCTGTGACATCAAGTTACTGACACTATCAAGTTAAATGGCTATGTGTGCAATAAAGAAGGTGTACCCCAGAAAGGTTCTAACAGCTATCTTCCCACACCAACACGATTGTGTTTGAGAAGATAGTACATGTTTATACAAAATTAGTCCCTAGCATTACATGTAACTTCCTTCAAAGTTCCGAAACTCTGCCTTTCGTCAATTATTGCGTTTTAGACAGCACCGTTATTCCAATTGGGCAATGCGGAAATAATCGAGTGTTTTGTATGTATCTTCCTATGGATGCCAATTCACCAATTTGGCCCTATAAAAAATTCTTCAGAGGCAAGTGATGTTATCTCCATGTTCGTCCATGTGTTTTCTTTCGAGTTTTGTGCAATTAATTAATGCGAACTTTCCGAGTGTGGAGGCAGTTTATTGTGTACTGCAGCGGATAAGTTGTTCATTTAAAGTTTGAAGTCAGTGTTGATGGCATCAAAAAACCCTGTAGACATGTCTTCACGAAATGTGTTTGACTTAAAATCGTACCAACAGATACCGGATGTTTTAGTGATTTATTCTTATTTTGTTATTATATTTTAGTATTTATCCTAGATTTATAGTTGGCATGATAACTTATGAAAGCTGTAGTGTGGTTGCATGTCGTCAGTATTCTTTTCCCCTGAACTAAAAACCAACGTTGTTTTCTGCTGCGTAAATCAAAGGACGAAATGTATAGTTTCACTTCGCGGGCATAGATTTCTGTGCGCAAAATATTTAACAAACCCAACAAAAGTGCATATGTACATAGGAAATGCAGCTCAGATATGTCTGAACTACGCATACTCGTATTACAGGCGCGTATTTTGTATATATAGGATAATTTGGTTTTATCAACTGAGTTGATAATGTGAATTAGCCACCGTAAAGAGATTCAGAAGCTGACGTTTCGAGCGCTAGCCCTTCGTCGGAGCGAATCGAGGAATTGTGGGTTGTGTGTGGTTTATATACAGAAATATGGAGCTACGCTATTGGTTGGTGCCTGGCAACGTGAAAAACAGAATAAATTAGTTAAATGAAAAACGTTCGTTGATACCGTGAGGATTAAGAGTGCCGATTTGAAAAATAAATTTTTGTTCTAGAGTTTTGCGGCTTTCTGTGCTTCCTTGATGTAGGGAGAGGCCGCAGACTGTCATATGTTGCGTAGAATGATTCGGCAGATTAAAGTGTCTAGCGACCGGTTTAGATGCATTTTTGTCGTCTTTCTCTACGTCACGAAGATGTTCTCGAAATCGGTCGCCTAGTCGTCTACCTGTTTCGCCGATATATAACTTTTTGCAAAGGGTGCAAGTTATACAGTAGATGACATTGGCTGAGGTACAGGTAAAATGATCAGTGATCTTAATAGATCGCTTGGGTCCTGACAATTTTTCAACGTTGCAAATGAAAGGACATGTTTTGCATCGTGCGCGTGCACATTTAAAAGTACCGGGTTGTTCACTCGTTTGAAAAGCACTTCTGACTAAAAAGTTACCTATGTTTTTGTCGCGTTTGAATGAAATTAATGGCGGTTGCGAAAAAATTCTGCCAGTATCGGGATCATTTTGAAGTAATTTAAAGTTTTTTAGAATGATGGATTTAACTGCCTACGAAAAGATTGGCGTAGCTGGGTCCCATTTTGGTACCCATGGCCACACCATTGATTTGTTTATAATAACTGTCGGCGAATGAAAAACAGTTTAGTGTTAAAACTAGTTCAGCCAAGCGGAGCACCAATCTTTTCGTAGGCTACATTGAACACCAATTTTTCAATCAATACAACGGCCCCAAACCTGACCTCTACCGTCGCTACATTGACGACTGTGTCGGTGCCACTTCCTCCACCAGAGAGGAACTCAATCAATTTATAACTGCTGTTAATTCGTTTCATCCGGCTCTTAAATATACCTGGGAAATTTCCGATACTTCTTTAGCATTTCTAGATATTAAGGTTTTTGTCGAAGGCAACGGTTTATGCACCAGTGTGCACTACAAACCCACAGATTCTCATAGTTATTTGTTGTATTCATCTTCACATCCATCACATGTCAAGAATTCCATTCCTTATTCTCAATTTCTTAGACTTCGTCGCCTTTGTAGTGTAGACTCTGATTTTTCCTTAAAATCAGAAGAAATGTGCGAGTTTTTCGACAAACGTGGCTATCCTGCCTCTGTTGTTGAAGCAGGCCATCATCGCGCCCAACAAATTGATCGGCAGTCAGCACTACAAACGTCTCAGAAGGAGAATAACAATAGAATTCCATTCACTCTCACATTTCACCCTCACAACCACGCAGTTAAATCCATCATTCTAAAAAACTTTAAATTACTTCAAAATGATCCCGATACTGGCAGAATTTTTTCGCAACCGCCATTAATTTCATTCAAACGCGACAAAAACATAGGTAACTTTTTAGTCAGAAGTGCTTTTCAAACGAGTGAACAACCCGGTACTTTTAAATGTGCACGCGCACGATGCAAAACATGTCCTTTCATTTGCAACGTTGAAAAATTGTCAGGACCCAAGCGATCTATTAAGATCACTGATCATTTTACCTGTACCTCAGCCAATGTCATCTACTGTATAACTTGCACCCTTTGCAAAAAGTTATATATCGGCGAAACAGGTAGACGACTAGGCGACCGATTTCGAGAACATCTTCGTGACGTAGAGAAAGACGACAAAAATGCATCTAAACCGGTCGCTAGACACTTTAATCTGCCGAATCATTCTACGCAACATATGACAGTCTGCGGCCTCTCCCTACATCAAGGAAGCACAGAAAGCCGCAAAACTCTAGAACAAAAATTTATTTTTCAAATCGGCACTCTTAATCCTCACGGTATCAACGAACGTTTTTCATTTAACTAATTTATTCTGTTTTTCACGTTGCCAGGCACCAACCAATAGCGTAGCTCCATATTTCTGTATATAAACCACACACAACCCACAATTCCTCGATTCGCTCCGACGAAGGGCTAGCGCTCGAAACGTCAGCTTCTGAATCTCTTTACGGTGGCTAATTCACATTATCAACTCAGTTGATAAAACCAAATTATCTTGTAATACTCCCACCGACGCAGCACCACAGTTTCTTTTGTATATATACGCGTACAGATGCACGTATATAGGTCTCTTTGCTATGCATTCCCCTGATTTTCATTATATGTGAAGTACAGTTGGTCATCTACAAAAGTCATTATTTTTATGGGAATGAAAAAGGCTTCAAAGCGAAATTTGCATATTGCTTAAAACGTCATGCCGATCAATGAAAGCTATCTTCATCGACAAACTACTGTTTCTTTGACACATGCTTGCTACAGGCAGCCCAAGCTCTCTCTATTGCCTGATTTCATACCGTGAGGGACTAGGTACAAGTCTCTAAATTATGGGATTAGCAACTAATGATCCCCATAGTCAGAAAGAGCACACCGAGATTCCTAAAATCTCCAAGTTTGGTGTTAATCAGGCCAGTTTTGACTGAGATACAGGCATTTAAAAACGAAAACAATTTACAAAGAAATGTATGGAAATGCGGAAAAATCCAGACAAAAGTCCGGATTCGTCCGCATTTCCATACATTTGTTTGTAATTTTTTCACGTTTTTAAATGCCTGTATCTGAGCGTGCAAGTCCGAGTCGGTGTTTTCAGATTGTCAACAAATCGTGAAAAAGACTTGTTTCATTTTCTTTTGTGCTGAGATACTACAACAATTGTTACCAACGTTCACCAAAAGGCTAGCAACATCATGAGTGTTTCTTTCACATAGAAAAACTTTACACTTTACACCTTACAAAGAGTTTTGCCTCAATCGAAATCTTTTAATATTCGAGTTGATTAAAAGCGTCATCGTAACTTTTCTGATTATTTCTACTGTATTCAGATATTTTCAGCTAAGCTTTTAGTATGTTCTCAAATATTTATGAACCTTAAACATATTCAAAAACTACAGATATTATATGAGGTCAATGTACGTTTTCACACCAAAGTGCGAAATCTAATTTGTCATTTTTTTCCAACTGTGCAAAACACGCATCGGCGGGCGCTCTTATTCATCGACTAACAAAACTAAGCAGCATCTACGGACATAAAACTGCTGTCACTTATTGAGCCTAAACGCTGCTATATCCAAACATATCCAACTAGTTTGTTTTCCGTGTTATGGAAAATTAAAGCTGTTAATCTTCTTCATATGTGAAATTTTAGACTGGAGTAAACTGAAGTTCTTGTAAAAGGAGCAGCGGAACTCAACTTAATCTGCGATATAAAGCGGGACATACCTAAATTCGGCACTGTCTTCACTTCACTGGAGCAACTTACGGCGAAAATACTAAGTAAAGTTCCAACAGCCATAAACAGATAAAGGCGTTGAGTTGTGGGCCAAAAGCATAAACGATTTCGGGAATTTCGAACGCCATTTCCTCTGCGCGACATCGCGAAAATCCTAGCAGCAATGTACGCGCGTGTCAGCCGCAGGCGATGGCGCAATTTGTTTTAAAAATAGAAAAATTGTCCCATATCATGGGGCCAACCCCAATACTGGAAATGGCGCTTGCTTACGGTCTCCGTCTCTGATTATGGCTCCTGCGTCTATCTAACAGCTCAGGCACAAAATGCTGTTCTTAGAATTTCTGCTTTGTTAACATACTAACCCTACTAAAACTCCAACGTACTCTTTAATCTATGATTACTACTAGTTTATTCAGTTTAGCTATTCTTTTTTGAAAAACAGAAAACAGCGAAGACCTACTGAAGCATTTTTCAAACGCGACCATTCTTAATCATGCTGGAGGTTAGTGTATCTTCTACTTTTGTGTGGGTTTACGCTTATTAAACAAAGACAGGCCGTTTCGGGTTTTAATAAATGAGAAAATAAAGGCAAAGTCCTGTGTTCTGCGCCAATAAACAGTAAAGGCGGCGAAATACGAGATACAGAAACCCTCAACTTGTCGCGTGACATTGTTTTGTTGCAAGTTTTCGTCGATGTTTCCCGTTTTTCACTTTTCACCTTGCGTGATCAACTTGTCGCACGACAAAAACATTTGTTGTGGGTTGAAGAAAGTTGTTGCGAAAAGTAGAGCGCGGGTCTACTTTGAGCAACAAATTTTTGCCTTGTTGCTCGTTTTTCATCAAACTCACAACTTGTCGCGCAACAAATTTGCTCGTGACTTGGAAAATCAACCAATCAGCGCGCTGCATTTCTTCAACCTGCAACAAATGTTTTTGTTGCGGGTAAAGTTGATCGCGCCAGGTGAAACATCAAAGAAAATTTGCAACGAAACTTCGTTGCGCGACAAGTTGAGGGTTTTTGTATCTCGTATTTCGCCGCCTTTAAAACCAATCTGTCAGGAAAACGTTTTTGACTTGCTCAGTTGTAGGCAAGAGTTTGTTTAAAATAATGTTCTTTTGTACATGTAGTAATATAGAATCGAATTCATTTCATAACGCTTATTATTATCGAACTGCACTTCTTAGAGTACAAATAACGCCCAAAACGTACAAATATCACGCGGTATTTGTACTCCAGAGGACCGGTTAAACAGGTTTTCTCGCAACGCACAAGCTGTTGACAAATCAGTGAGCTGGATTTCCTGCGCCAATTTCGTTCCGCTTCGTGTACTTCTGTCACGCATTCCCTGTAAATAACTATCCGTGAAATTCGCCCGTACGGACATAACAATTTGGCGTGTTGGATAATAAATCTCTTATTAGACGTTTTGTTGTGTAGTATCGCTGAGAATTTTTTCTCGTTGTTTGTATTTTAACTCGTAACAGCAAAACGTCTAATAAGATATATACATTATCTTCTGGAATCGAAGGAAACCATTACGGCTCATGGGTTAGCGAAGTTGAGAAATGGCAGGAGAAAAATCAATTATTTGCAATAGTGCTCGGGACTTTTAACTGAAACACAAACTTATCACTTAATGATTCAATATGCAGCTTTCATTAGTACATTAGTAATGACTGTAAGGTGTTATGGTATCTGTCTTTAATATCATCATAGATTATTGCCGCAAACTGTTTGGTCTTGCGAGTCGCTTGTGAACTCAATAATTTTCTCCCCAACTTACGAGACATAGATGGCAGTGGCATTGAACAAAACTTAGTTTCATTTTCAACCATTTGTTTTTCCACAGGCCATTTTGTCCCAACACAAGCCCCGCAGAGAAAGGCCTACACAGAGTTTCTGGAACAGTTTATTAATAAAACGTAACAGTCGTTTAAAAATAATAAACACGTACATTATATTGGTTACTGTTGTTGTTCTTTAGTTAGATTCAAGGCAAGGGTTAACGTTTTCTTTCGATACGGACCTACCAAAGCAGTCAAATAACGTTTTTTTTTTTCTTTTTTTTCTTTGAGCAAAACTGCCAAAATGGAGAGCGAAAGATTTTGAAATTGTGAGACTAACAAAGCCATTCAAATGCCCCGCGCGTTTACTCAAGAGCGAGCACAAAAGTTCTAAGCTCTGAATTAGCTTTCATTAATATCCGAATCCTTGTCTCTTTTCTCCTATGTTGCCCTGTGTTTGTTTTTTGTTTTGTTTTTTTTCAGCTTACTTCGCCGAAATAACTTTAAGCGAGCAAAAAGCTAGATTTTCTAACATTATAAGCCAACCTAAATCAAAGACTCATGGTTCTGGACAACTGAGATGTTTCAGAAAAAATTAGTAAGGTATTTCGTACCCAGTTCGAGAGTACATCTGGCCATATTAGGTTCCTGACCTGATATTGCATAATGAATGCTAGTATCCAAGATAGGATTTTACGGGAAAAAAGACTTGTTGAATGGCGTTCTTTCTTTTACTTCTCTTGCGAATGAGTTGATCTTTTTCGTGGCCGGCAGCCCTTGTTTCTCTTCAAACTAAACTGAAAGGAATGACTGTCTTCAGATCGGTTGATTGTCAAGAACTCTACTGAAAAACTGTGAAGTAAACTGCAGAGAAAAAACTCAGTTCATTAATATGAAAAACTTTCGGTTTATCTTAGGTCTCCTTTAACAACATAAAACTGGTCACCATTATTTGATAAATCCAAAATAAATTGCAAGCATTCACTGCTGGGGATCCACAATTGCGAGAAC
This sequence comes from Catalaphyllia jardinei, assembly GCA_022496165.2. Lineage (NCBI taxonomy): Eukaryota > Metazoa > Cnidaria > Anthozoa > Scleractinia > Caryophylliidae > Catalaphyllia > Catalaphyllia jardinei. The sequence continues at coordinate 32,408,961 of CM042749.1, forward strand.
CTCTTAAATAGTAGTAAAATTGAAGCCCATCTGGGAGAGTGAAAAGAAAGTCCTATCGATTTCAGTTTTTTTTTTACAAGAGCTGAACTCAAGGTATAGACTTCTTGCAAACGTACTTTCAAAGAGTTATCAACCAAAATTGGGTGGGTTAATTAAGGTGATTCCCTAGAACCCGCCATAAATTTCCGATGAAACTTGCATGGTATGCTGTAGTACAAGAAGATATTAAAAACGTAATAAAAAGAGGGGTTCACCGTGCTTGTTTTCATGCCGCATCAACACTGACAAATATGGTTATTTAGGTGACTTTTGGTTATCCAGTGCGTAGCAAATAAGCTCGATTATTTTTCAATGCAGTGCGTTATATCACGGAGTTTGATTTTCTTTGATTGTTTACTCATCTACGTTCCAGAAAAAACGTCTTCAGATACCCTGCATTTTTTTGTCCTTTTAAGGAAACATAATTTGGACATGCACTGTTCGGCCCGTTATGTCTCCCCCTGTAGAATTTATTTCATTTGCCAAAAATATATTAGCCATAGATTTCTGCTATTTTTTTTTTCTCAGTTATTGAGGATACTGTTTTTACTGAAATTGTAAAATAAAAAAATACAGGTCACCGTGCTCGTTTAACAGAAAACGAGCATTTATTTCTATGTCGAGCTTAGCTTGAGGGAAATCTCTTATGTTGCGTACGTGAACGCGCTCGACCACGCGCTCATTTGCGCGCGCTAATGACGCGAAAATCGTGCGCAGTAGGGAAGCGCAATGCAATACTGAGGAATCACCTAAATTGTTCACCGAAGTGGAGGTGCCAATAGTGCGGCTCGGTAAATGTCCACCACATTCACCGACACTGAGCTGAATAATTGTTTTAGAATATACCACACAAGCTGAATAACTGGCAGACCAAAGAGTAACTTTATTTGCGACAATATACCGAGAAATCGTCGGAATATTGCACACTGAAAGATGCACTCCGAATAAGATAAAGCTTCTCAGTTCTGACATTGTCATTTTCAATTAGCAGAATCTCCATGATTATCTTGCCGTAATGTGTATCTGACCGACTTTTTGCTAATATGTCAAAGTTGTCGCTCCCCCCCCCCCCCCTTCCCCGTCCCCAAGCCAGGGAAAAGGCCCTGGGAACGAGGTTGGGGGTCTGGCCTTCCCCCACTGCCTTTATTGCTGGTTTTCACTGTCACGCAACGAAAAATAAAATAAAAACCATTGAATAAAAACAGTCGAGAATTGGTGATATTATAGGAGATTAGTAGCTTATCTACTTTTCCGAGTCTCAGGTCTTTGCGATTTTTCGTACTCAAGTTAGCCGTCAAAATGTTTTACACAAATTTATAAAGCTCAGTATGGAAACGCCATAGTTGTATCCTGGAGAGGGACACAGTATTGGCGGCCGGAAATCAATGAAAACATCTGGAATTCACTTCTGCTATAAAACTCGATCCGCTCGTCCCTTTGAACTAGCTGATATTCAAATAAACACTTTTCACAACATCTCAACAGTTTAGATTGCTAAAAATCACTGAATGAGTATTTTATTTCAAACATACGTGACACGTTCTGTCGGCCATCTTGATGTCCTGTGGCGTAAAAATACCGAATTTTAAGATACCTACTATAAAAACGAAGGTTGCTACCGAACTGAAAACCTTCCAAAGGAAATGTATTTAGGATGTTCAATAACCAAAGAAAGCTGAAAACACATGATCAGGGGCTCTGCGATTTTACATTTTAGAATATTGCTGACGTCACGTGAAAACCAAGAATTTACTATTTTGTACTACACTGTGCACAATTAAGTGTGTTTGTTTGTTTGTTGTTGTTTTTTTTCGTTTTTCGGGGAGTGCGCGCCTGTGTTAAGGCCCGTTTACACAGTTGCTTTTGTCGCGGCATCTCGATGCAATTTTTATCCTGCTAAAGTTGCAACTTCAAAATCGCAGGTGAAAACCAGGTGCGATTTTCAGTGCGATTTGTCGCCGCAATATCGCAGGGGTTTCAAACATGTTTGAAACTTAAACGCGACAAAAATTTGCATCGAGTTGCCGCGACAAAAATCGCCTGTATAAACGGGCCTTAACACAGGCTAGTATTCTTCTTATAAATACCCTAGGGATTTCGGGGCCTGACAGAGCCGCAGAAATTTTCTTCGCTCTTTCATCTGGGCTCCTGCTTTCGTCTATAAAGTCACGCGAAATGAGTTTCATTCGCTTGGAAGATGACTCGAACAGAACAGCCGAGAGTCTGGATAGGAGCTGTATAATTCAATGTAGCTTATATGACATGATCGTTAGTTGCATTGAAGTCAGCGGAAGTGCCCAAGAGATTTCTCGTCTTTTCTCTTTTCTCTGCTTTTCTATTTCACTTTGCACTTCGAAAATTCCGCAAACAAAAAATACTTTTAATTTGATAACAATACAACTTGCAATTTCCCTTCATGGAGTATTTACATCGCTCAATTGTCAATGTGCCGAGAGGAGGTGACAAAGTTTTCAAGGACGAGTGCATTTACTGTTTCGATTCTCCGGTACGTAAGCTTACATTTGAGCTGACATACCGAGTTAAGTTAAGCTTATAGATCTGAGAATATGAAGTTCTTCACAAGTCTTTGACAGCTTACAATATTTTCTCTTGTTGCATGTCAAACAGGAGAGTGATGGAGGGCTTTACGTTTGTCTTGCTACTTTTCTTGGCTTTTGTGAAGAACATGTTCGTCTTCATATTAGGAAGACATCTCACAGAGTTTTCATGCATTTAAAGAAAGTTAAGAAGGTAAGGTGACTTATTAATAACTAAACAATTTTCATTCTGATAAGTTAGCTTACAATTAATGGCAAATAACAATTGTTTGTTAGAAGCATGATAAAAAATATATATATATATATTTGCTATCTTTCACTATTTTTTTCAGTGTAAAATTGGTTATGGTCACTAAAATAACTCAAAGCTGCAAAGGTAGAATAATTATATTGCCTTTGGTAGTTGTTAACTTCCAGTAGTGCTTTCTATAATATAGTTAGATAAAAGTTATGAGATTGTGTAGTTAATTAGAGATGCCACTTAGTTCTGTACTACAATGTAATAACACAGGGACAGACTTCAATGGCTGTAGAAGAAGAAAAAACAGTTTAGATCAGGTTGCTTTGCATTCAATGCAGTTTTGAGTGCACAGTGTTATCAAAAGTCATGTATTCTCTCAATGCTTTAGGCTGAACCAGATAGCAGTACAGGTTTTCCACCAAAGAAAAAGCCAACAAGATTTGCCATTGGTGAGTTCTAAATTTTGTCCCTAATATTAGCAACCTCTCCAATATGTGCCCTCCCTTGGGGTACCAAGATTAATTTAGTTTGAGGGGTGCTACATCAAATCAATGTGATACAGTCCAATTCAGATCCCAACCATTGTACAAGAGGAGGGGCACAGTGGTGGGGGTGGGGGCGGGGTGATAGAAACGTACCTAAAGGTACGTATAAGTTAAGTCTACATTTGAACCAAGTGGCCCCTTAGGACAAAGTTTATCCCGGTTTCTATAGCAATCCGAGTGACTAGGAGTATTTCTACTCTCCCCTGGATGGGATGGTAGTCCATGGCAGGGTCACCCCAATTTGCTGGTACCCATTCATACACCTGGGTAGGTGTGAGAGTAAAGTGTGTCCAAGGACACAACACAACGTCTCAAGCCAGGACTTGCACCAGGACCACTTAATCCAGTGAAAAGCCCGCTGACATTGAGACCAATGAGCCTTCCCAAATAGAAATACTAAAAAGAACTGATTCTATCAGATTACACTGCCAAAAGACTACAGTGAAAACTGTATTATGCGGACCCCATATTGAGCGGACACCTGTTAAGTGGACACCAGCTTGAACCCCTACATTTTCTTCCCAAATTTATTGTGAAATAAACCTGCATTCAAGAGACATCCCTGTTAAGCCAATGCAAACACCACTATTAAGCCATTTTGTTGCACAAAACCTGCAGACTAGTGGACACCTCAAGGCATTTTACCTCTTAAAGTTCAGCCAAGACTCCTTAACATTGTTCAGTAATGTCATTTTAAAGCTAAGTGATTATTTCCAAATTGATGCATTACAGTGATAGGACATTGTGCTATGAGCAGCCTTTGATCTGGCACTGTGTTATACTGTGTTCCAAAAGGATTATTACACAAGGTATTAGTCAAGGTATTAGTCTAACCTGTTCTGAGCAGACACCCTGTGTTAAGTACATGTAGGCACTAATGAGGGTCCTGAGAGTGTCCGCTTAATACAAAAGCAAAGGATCCTGTAGTGCCAACACAATTTGGCTCAAGTGGAGTGTCAGAAAGTTGTTGCTATGGCAATGTCAAACATTGTAGAGGAAACTTGGACACATTAAAATTCCTGTGAGAAATTAATTCGGTCTACTGAAAGTTCAAGCATCAAAGTGTAAGTCCCCTTTTCAAAATTTGGGGACTGAAAAAATCTAAGTAGGCTGGCAAAAAGCTTAAACTGTACCTGCCAATACCCCTCTCTGTCCTCTTTGTGTGCTTAATGGCTAACATTTTTAAGAATTGTTTATTTAGAAAGTTTGTGTTTTTTTCCATTTGGCAGGTGTTGAAGGAGGGTTTGATGTAGAAAATTCAAAGGTAGGGATAATGAATTTTTTTTTCAGTTATGCTAATTAGTACATGTGCATATAGTTTTGTTAGGAGGTAAAAACCAGGGACAACTGTTAGTAGTGGAATTAGTCAGGTTTGTATCTGTATATTTTCATTATTGTGACATTTTCATCATAAAAATACAGTCAAACCTCTGGTAGCGACCACCTCTTGTTAGCGACTACCTCTTGTCAGTTTTCCAAAATACGAAAAGTCTGAGCCAAATCACTATTTGGAACCTCCTGTAAGTGACCACCCCATCTCGTAAGTGGCCGCAACCAATTTTAGTGCTAGGAGTTTGAAATTTTCTTTTGTTTTTAGCTTCCCATAAGTGACTACTTGTCAGATAACAGAGGAGACAAATGATTAATAAAATGTTGTTATACATTATCACGTTCCTAAATAATAGAATATTTTTTTTTTTTTTTTTTTTTTTTTTTACAAAAATAAATTATTTTA
>CM042749.1:32414178-32424353 GCA_022496165.2 Catalaphyllia jardinei
AATATTTTTTTTTTTTTTTTTTTTTTTTTCCAACATCAATTATTTTATTTGTTTATACAATACATTACAATATAATACATTGCTTACAATACTGCTTACTTACACTAACACCGTACAACTTACGGCTAATTACACTAACACTATAACACTTACGGCTAATTACATACATTACGTATTTACAGTACTGATTACTGACAAAATTACAATACTTTCATCACATTATTCACATCTCTTTTTTACCTTTAATAAATATTATTATTTTACAATACTGCATGTATGAATGAATTAATTCTTTGATCCCTATATGAGATACCAATTCAATAAATTTAATAAAGCACAAAAGAAAAAAAAAAAAATAATAAAATAAATGAATAAATAAATAAATGAAATAAAAACATAACACACGAAGAGATTTGTTAACAATGTTTGTACTACCTTAAATTAAATTCTCGATTTTCCACTGCATTTTTATCTTATTTATAAATTGTAGGTTATTAAGATTTTTCTCATTAATTTTACAGCTATATATGTACTTTTTTATTAGTAAGATAAGCAAATCCAGTCGGCGTCGGAGGACATCATCAATAGCAGGAGGGGGGTAATTCTGAAGAAAGATTTGGTCGACAGATAAAGTTATATGGGTGTTGTTCAAAGTGTTAAACCACAATAAGATTTCTTGATAAAATTGAACATTCAAAGGGCACTCCAAAAAGGTGTGCTCTAATGAATCAGGATTTTTACATTGAAAACACATGTCATCGTTTTTGATTTTGAATAGCTTGAGTTCCTTATTAGTGACCAAAATTCTGTGGAAAGCTTTATAGCCAAATTCTCTTAACTTTTGGTCATTCGTTGTTTTGTAAATTTTGTGTAAGATCTCTTTCCAACTAGAGTCAAAGTTCGAAAAGCGTTTACACCATCTTTTAACAGCGGTAGGCTCTGTCCTAACTTTTTCCTGAAGTATTTTGTAGTAATCTCTACATCTACATTTAGTTAAAGAAATAGCTTGCTTTTCAGATAGATAGAAAGTATCCCATTCCTCAAATATAGTTCTGTTTATTACACCAGTTGCTTGAGCTTTTCTCTTCAAATAATTTGGAATTGCAGCAATAAGTTGAAAATATTTTAAGTAATTCAGTTGTACATTATATTTCCTTTGTATATTTTCCAGAGATAAGAACTTACCATCTCTATTTAGTAAATCCTGAACGAAATAAATTCCTTTCTCGAACAAAGATTTCCAAAAAATAGATTTGCTTTCTATTGTAATTTCTTTATTGTTCCAGAGAATAAGCTCACTATTGTATACATCAGGATAGCCACTGCGCACTTCCTTGAAATAGTCTAACATACAACGTTAAACTCAATAGATAAGCAAGGAGGTTTAGTCTGGAAAGAAACTAAGTACAGGAATTCGCTAGTTTGTTTCATGAAAGCGGCCAATCTAGTTGATATATACCGCAAAATTCATCCAAAAAATAAAACCTACACATATGAATCAAAAACCTTGAAACTAAAATCACGCATAGATTTCTTTTTAATAAGTGGCAAATTTCAGCATGACGTTACAAAAGTGGAAACCCGAGCATCAATCGCACCTGATCATAAAGCAGTCTTTTTGAGCATTAATCTGAATGAGGAATTTAAACGCGGTCCAGGTTTATGGAAATTTAATAATACTCTTCTTCAGGATGAATGGTATTTACAGTTAATCAAAGACTACTATCCATGTATCCTGCAAAAACACGCTGATGTAAATGACAAACAATTGCTCTGGGAATTGATAAAAATGGAAATAAGATCCGAAACAATACGATATTCTAAAAGAAAAAGCAAACAATTAAAAACGCGCGAAAGTGCTATTCAAAGCAGAATAGAACAGTTAGATTCCAAAATCTGCAATGACGTTTGCCAAGATCAACAGGATTTACTGGAATATGAAACACTAAAGAAAGAATTACAAGGTATATATGAAGCTAATGGCAAAGGCGCAATATTCAGATCAAAGGTTAGATGGATTGAAAAAGGAGAAAAGCCTACAAAATATTTTTTCAACCTTGAGAGAAGAAATTATGACAAAAAGATTATATCACAACTGTATAATGGCGAGGAGGAGCTCTTATCAGACTTCAAAAAAATAAATGAAGAAATAGAAAATCACTTTATTCAATTTTACAAAACGAATTTTGATCCTGGAGAAGAAAAGGAGATATCAAGAAAATTCCAAAGCTTTGTTGGGAATTTGAACCTCACACACCTTGTAGAACATGAAAACCTTGAATTAGAAGCTGAAATAAACATTGAAGAGGTTCGAAGTGCTCTGAACAGTTTCCAAAATAACAAAACCCCCGGCGACGATGGCTTCACAAAAGAATTCTATGAAACCTTCTTTGACCTTATAGGCCCTGCACTCTTAGATTCATTAAATGCAGGATTGGAAAGTGGAACATTGTCTATATCACAAAGACGAGGAGTTATTTCTTTAATCCCAAAAGATGAAAATAATTTGACGACATTATCTAACTGGCGCCCAATCACTTTGCTCAATGTAGACTACAAGATCCTTGCAAAGGTAATTGCAAAGAGAATTGAACCAGTCTTACCGAAATTAATCCATCCTGACCAAACAGGGTTTATTAAGGGAAGATTCATTGGACAAAATATCAGACTGTTGAACGATTTAATGGAGTATACAGACGACCAAAAAGTACCAGGGATTCTGTTGTTTATTGACTTTGAAAAAGCATTTGATACAATAGAATGGACCTTTATTCAAAATGTACTTAAATGCTTTAATTTTGGCCCTGTTATTAGAAAATGGGTCTCAGTACTTTATAAGGACGTAGAAAGTGCTGTTATGAATGGAGGCTACTCAACCAACTACTTTAAAGTCTCAAGGGGAGTTCGGCAAGGATGTCCATTAAGTCCATTATTATTTGTGTTAGGTGTAGAGATCCTGGCTCAAAAGATAAGGCAGTCTACGAGTTGTCGTGGAATACAACTACCGCAATCAGTAGAAGCCAAAATTAGCCAATTTGCAGATGATACAACGCTTATCTGTAGGGACGTGAACGCGCTCAGCGAAAACATGAATGTTCTAAATAAATTTAATGACATTTCAGGCCTTAAACTGAACAAGAAAAAAACTAAAGCAATGTGGATTGGTTCAGCTAAAAATAATAAAACCAAACCCTTAGGTTTCAAACCCTATCAAGAACCAATTAAGTCACTAGGGGTAAATTTATCATATAATCAAGACAGGAATAACAATCTGAATTTTTTTGTCAAAATTCACAAGATGGATACGAGGTTAAACATGTGGCAAACGAGAGATTTAACTTTGTATGGTCGCACAATGTTAGTTAAGTCTCTAGGCATATCCAAGATAGTTTATGCGGCCTCCATGCTTAGTGTTCCTGAAACGGTCGTTAAAACAGTTCAAGATAGAATATTCAAATTCCTGTGGAGAAATAAAAAAGATAAAGTAAAAAGAGCAGTAATATATCAGCCTTTCTCACACGGTGGTGTGAACTTTCCAAATGTTCACACTGTGGTAAAATCACTACGCTTGAGCTGGTTAGGCAGATTTTTAAATTGTACAAATGAGATCTGGCAAGCCATTCCTAATAGTTATTTTAATAAATGTGGAGGATTACCATTCCTATTAAAATGCAATTACGACTCTAAGCTCTTTGACAAGAAAATGCCTCTTTTTTATAGCGAAATGTTAGTCCTAAATAATAGTATACAAGACAGAAATTTCTCAGTGGGAAGTATCATATTTTCTTGAAAATGCCTTTTCGCAACAATAACAGCTGCAATTCTCTATTTGCTCTAAACATTGAAAACCATTTGCATAGAAAATTACAAAAAAACTACGTAACTTAGGAAATCTAGATGATATGCTTTAAGTCAAGTCAGGGGGATAAAATAATGAACCTTGCAGTTTTCAAGTTATCGGACCCTGAATAAAACATTTAAAACATGGGGTCTCTGCAGTAAGGGTTACAATATCCTAATGAGGCAAAATTTTGACCCAGTATGGTGCCAGCTCTCATAAGCGACCACCTCCCGTAAGAAACCACTCAGGCTTCACATTTTGCTTACAGGTGGTTTGACCGTAGTTATTATAAATGAAATCAGCACTGCCACATGTCTAGCACCGCATCTGTACATTCTCTTATAATACTTGCTGTCTTAAATTAATTGTGTCATCAATCACTCTTCCCTGCCTGCTCAAGGATATGGCTCACTGTGCTATTCATTTTGTGTAAGGGGCCTTAAAATAACTTACATGTATTACTGATTTGCATGACAACTTTGCCGTGGTTTAAGTGTGTACCCACATTCTGTGGATCAATTATTATTATATTCCCACTATTGTTTTGTCTGATTGAATATTCATAATTCGCAGACCGATCAGTTACCGAAAACATGGCTGACTGTTCACGAGCACTGACCCTTTGATGTTAGGTGCGATATTTTTCTTTTGTATCAAGATTTTTGCTCAATTAATTCTTTAAAACCCTATCGCTTTGCAGATATCAGTTAATCTTAAAGAAAAGGTCGTGGAAAATAAAGAAGTTACTTCAACTGTGATTCACTTGCCCTGATCTCTTTTCTCCCTGTCATTTCTTCTTTTTTTTACCTAAAATAAGGGGGGTGGGGTGGCCTCCTGGGTTCCTCCCCTAGATTTGCCATTGGTATAAACCCTTTTCATAAATGACTGTCAGTTACTTTTTTTTGTAATTAATAAATTGAAATTAACTTCATTAACATTGTTATAGAAAGAAAATTCTTTTGAACTATCATTACCTCAAAATGAGGTTAAACCTGTAATCAAATGAAAGGACAGTCACATGACTTGTACATTTGCAGGAAAGACCCTTTTTATGAATGGCTGCCAATTTAAGATTCTTTTCATTTCAACTGTCAGCTTAATAATATGGTTATAATAAGGCTAATAAAAAGTATTAAATTTTTTTTTAAATACTTTTTATTTTGGTTACAGTAACTTGGTTATGTTTTGCAGGTAGAATATGAAGAATTCAACTCCTTATCAGTGTTTGAAACTGGTGGAAATCCTGTCATCATTACTCTGCCTAATGCTGAGCTTCCTCTTCAGGTATTTCATGGAAATTTCATGCATCTACTTTGACCAGTAATAAGTACTTATTTTAAGGAAAACGACAACACTGTTAAATTTGCAAAACATGTTTCGACAGAAACTTCTGTCATCTTCAGTTGATAGATTTACAAAGCGTTAGAAGTTGAATTTATAAGTAGGAAAAATGCTAATTACATTAGTAACAACGGAATGTACATAAAACGTGGCGATGTGAAAATTAAAAGGATAACTTCAGATTTACGTGATGCAATTGCTGATTCAAAGAAGGTTGTTCTCTTCGAATAGTTTACATACATTACTGCTAGTGAAGCTGCTTGTAGGTCTTAAGCAATCAAACACTAATTAACGATAAGATTATAAACTTGAGATCACCATGACATGCTAGTGGATGAGAAGGGCTGACTCAACCAGATTATGTCATAGAAATCAAGAGTGAATACATATATCTTATTAACCAAGCGCGAGGGCCATGATACTGGGAGAATATCGGCCCGAGGTCTTGACAGTACGGACAGAGTGCAGCAAGGTCCATACAAAAAAGACAGAGGACCGTTATTCTCCCAGTACGGTCCCGAACAAGCTTGGTTAATAAGAGATTTATTATACAACTTCATGAAGAAAGCTTTGAAAGTTTTTCACAAGATCATTAGGGACAATGTCCGGTCCAATACTTAGAGAATATTGGACCGGCAATAGAGCATTTTGATTGGTTGATTCTACTTATTGGTCCTCTGAGTGTCTGAGTCGTGTAATAAATGTATATACTATAGTTGTTTAAAAATTGTAGAATTTTGATTAACACATTTTTTCAAATAACTTTTGTTAGGAATTAATTGAGTCATCTTGAAAGTGGTTTTCTAAATCTTACTCAAAACATTAAAGAAACTAGTAAACAGTACCATTTTGTAGACATTGTTACATGTAAGTCACTACACACTGATGGCCAATAGTGTGCGAGAATGTCAGCCAATCAAATTGCAGAATTTGCATTTAGTACAATGTATAGTTAGTAGAAATCTACTAATTAAAATATTTAGTAAAAGTTAAAAAAAGTTTTTCAAACTCGGAGCTGAAAGTTACAACTTATGAAATATTTCGTCCGTTTTTTCAACTGGACTTCATCAGTCAATGATATGAAAAAAAGATGAATTTTAAAAAGGGGTTTTAACGCCTCTTGGGGGTTAGAATTGTGTCATAGATAGCTGCTAATTCGTAACCATTGTCTCTGTTTAACGCCGGTTTTGTAAGTTTAATTTGAATAGCTTCTTTTATCCTGCGTTTGAAGGTGTTAACTTCAGTTGATAGTACTTTTGTCTGTTTGGGTCCACCGAGTGGCCCTCCAGGCGACAATGCCCGTAAATAGCTGATGAACTTCTTGATTGGTGTTCTTTCACTCTGATTTCCAGAGAGCAGGCCGTTTCACCAACGTACTCCTTGTTACACTTCTCACAATGGATCTGGTACACAGTACTGCATTTCTTGAGATTGACAGTTGTGTCCTTGACACGTACTAATTGTGATCTTAGAGAATTGACGGGCTTATGAATAAGTGTAACCTCGTGTGACTTGAAAGCTCTTTGCAGGCGTTCCGAGATTCCTTTGATGTATGGCATTGATGCATAGATTTTCTTCTCATTTTGAGGCTCTTCGGTATCTTCTATTGTAGATTTTGGATGTGGTATTGTTAGCATCCATTCTGGATAGTTATTCATTTTTAGAGCTTGCTTGATGTACTGTGTTTCTCTAGTTCTGTCATCGTTTTCTGTAACCAAGGTCTGAGCTCTCAACATCAGGGTGTTAACCACAGCTCTTTTGTGTTGTAGATGATGGTTTGATTGGAAGTTTAGGTACTGGTCCGTGTGCGTAGGTTTGCGGTACACGGAGATCTTGGTAGAACCATCTTGGTTAATACTCACACAGGTATCAAGGAAAGGAATCCTGCCATCCTTTTCTTGTTCCGAAGTGAACTGGATATGTTGGTCAATGGAGTTTAGATGTTCTGAGAAGAAATTGATGGCGTGTTCGTGAATCTTGGCCATCATATCATCCACATATCGATACCACATAGTTGGAGGAGCGGGGGAGGTGTCCAGAGCTCTGCTCTCAAACTGTTCCATGTAGAGATTGGCCACTACCGGGGAAATCAGAGACCCCATGGCGGCTCCTTTCTTTTGTTTGTAGAATTCACCCTGGAATGTGAAGTATGTGCTCGAGAGGCACATCTCTAGTAGAACACATAATTGGGCGATATCTAACGGGCATCTATCCGGTAAGCTCTGGTCACTTTCCAGTTTGGCTCTGACAACTGGAATGGCTTCATTGATCGGAAAATATTTAGTGTTTACACATTTACATACAGTATTTGCTGATCACAAGAAACAAACTGCTGAAAGAGCAGCCTTGTGCTTTTTGGTGCAAACATACAGTCAATAACATGAAGTTACAATTTATTTTCCAAATTAAAGGCTGTGTTATAATTTACTGCAAAATCAGTAACATCTGATCGATTTCAACAACAGGAGCAAATTTGAAGTATGTGTTCACAAGAAAATGGCACATACTGATCATGTTAAGGAAAGGAAATTAATTACATGTACTTTACAGGATGGTACAGTAGTTGGACCAAATGTACATGTGTATGGAAAAAATCTGCGAGGGAATGTTTACTTTGTAATTATTGCAGCTGTCTTTCAGTACTGAGATCTAGGAATCAGAATTATTTTTGAAGCTGACTGATCATATTTCTTTGCAGGTTCAGTTGGCCATTGCAGGAGTTATTGCGGCTGATTGTTCAGCCTACAAAGACCAGGTAGCATCATGGGATGGAGAAAAGAGAGTGCTATCCAAGTATGCAATTATTTTCAGAAGCATGTTCAAGTTCAAGCTCAAGTTTATTAAGAAAATAGACAAAATATAAAAAATACTTTCATCATTTAAAAGTTTACCTTACGAATGTTGTTAGTAGAACTTTACTGTTTGTATAATTATTGTGTATTTCCACAAAATATATACTGTATTTTACATGTACATACAGTCATGTACCCTCTCCATGGATGATCACTGGAAATGCTGAAAGGTGGGGTGGGGTGTAGGGATTGAAGGAAGGATGATGCGAAACTGGACTGTCTTAAGGTGTGTGTGTGTGTTGGTGGGAGGTGGGAAGGGGGGGGGGGGGCAGAGAAAGTCGTGCTCTGTTATTTTGTTTACTGGTTATACATGTAGTTAGACTTTAATTAGTACTTTTAATTCTTGTTTTTAATAGTAAAAGTTAAGGCTTTGAGATACTGTTACCTTTAAGAATATTTAAAGGAATTAGTAAAAATGCTAGTGCTTAAAAATTTATTTATTAAGTTAACCCATTGTTTCAGGCATGCCAACAATCTCTTGCAACTGGATAATGGTGTTAAAGTTCCTCCAAGGTCAGTTCATGTGGTAGTGTAATGGTAAGGTAATGTTCAATGATTTTTGACATAAATGTTTACTTAATGATTAATGTGCATGTACATGATTGTATTCTTTAATAACAATAGAGTATTATTGATTGATTGATTATTAATTAATTGATTATTCATGTAATATATGTTGCAGTTAATTTTTGGTTTCAGTTAATTTTATAATTTTAACTACTGAGTAGGTTATTTTATTTTTAACTGGTTCGTATGTTTCAAACTGGGTTGAAATTTTCAAACCAGTTTAAATTATTGTGGGGAAGGTTGAGTCTGGGACCAGTAACTTACTAGACCAACAAATATGAGCAAATTTGCAATGATTGCTTATGTGGCATAGTGGATATGAAGATGAACTTCAAAGTCAGAGATCTGGAGTTCAAATCCAGGTGAGTGCGAAAAAAAAACTGTGGGGTTAGGTCTAGGGTTAGGTCTAGGGATAGGGTTAGGGTCAGGGCTGGTGGTGAGTGTGTTATTCTTTTTGAGAAACAAGTACATGTACATGTAGTTATAAAATAACCTAGTTAGAAAAAAAACTGACTTGTTAAATTATAAAAATAAACTGAAACCAAAAATTAACTGCAACATATATCAAACAATTTAAACTACATGTAGTATAGTAATAGGAAATTTACAAGAGAGAAATGTACCTTTGATACATTTTCTCATGGTTTTTGTTGTGTCCATAATTCTTTCAGAGGCTGGAAGTGTGCAAAGTGTGATTTGAAAGACAATTTGTGGCTCAACTTAACTGACGGAACAATCTTATGTGGCAGAAGATATTTTGATGGTTGGTGTAACTACATGTACACTGTGTATTGTATCTGATGAAAGTACTTTTTGATATCTTTTAAATTATGTGTGATACCAAGACCTTGCATTCCTCTTGACCGAGTTTTGTACAAGGCTACAAGTTTCCTCTTAGCTACATTACTGTCTCAGAGTAAGGGATAACTTAGTAAACATTAGTAAATATTGCAGTTTTGTGCGTAACAATTATTACCAGGGAGGAGGAAGAGTAGAACAACAAACAGTTAACTGACATTTAATAATTAGTTATTAATAGTATTAATTTTTACTATGTAGGCTCCGGAGGTAACAACCATGCTGTTGATTATTACAAAGAGACAAGTTATCCTTTAGCTGTCAAACTTGGAACAATTACACCTGATGGAGCAGGTAATCAATGATTGTTAGAAGTTTAATTTGTAACAGCATGCTATTTTAAGATGACTGGCAACAGTTTCCAATCCTTTTCCCCACAGCTACATGACGAAGGATCAGTACTACCATTTTTTTATCAAGTGATGCTACATGATATGTTACAATATTGTTTCTATGACATGAACATCCAGCCACTGGTGAACCAATAGTGGTAACCTTCATGGCATAATGGGTCACTGTAGCAAGAGTGCAAACTGTTCTGTTGATTCATCAAAGTGTGTAATGTAAGTGATGGAAAGAACTTGAAACTGTTGTCAGCCACCTTAAATTCCAAGTTTTCCATGCTGAATTTGTCTGTGTATATGTTGCAGGTCAATTTGTTCCCTAGGCCAATTTGTTTCCAACCTAGGTCAATTTGTTCCAACCTAGGTCAATTT
>CM042749.1:32424753-32449071 GCA_022496165.2 Catalaphyllia jardinei
AAATTGACCTAGGTTGGAACAAATTGACCTAGGTTGGAAACAAATTGACCTAAGGAACAAATTGACCTGCAACATATATTTTACACTACACTAAGTTATCCCCAGATTTAAAATTTAGTCCACTAAGACACTGTTTCCATAACTCTACAGTGCATTGAGTAGAAATCATGTGTAACAAAAAGTACTGGACCCACCAGTTGACTTCATCCTTTGTACCAAGTAAAAATAATTATAACGTTTATTACTTTTGAGTTTTTAAGAATGGAATGCTAATGTGTCAAACCCAAGCCCACCTGTCCCTTGTCATTTCACATGATAAACTGTGATTTATTTAAGGTGTCTGTTTCTTTTGATGTTATTTTTGTTCATTAGATGTGTTTTCTTATGATGAGGATGATATGGTTGAAGATCCTTACTTAGCTCAGCATCTTGCTCATTTTGGAATCAACATTGCTCAGATGGAGAAGGTATGTTTGAATGTGGAATTTGTGCAACATCTGTATTTGTGTATTGTACACACTACCAGAATAATATGCTTTTTAAGATGAAATCTGATAGCAAATCGAGCAATTTCAAGTTTTACTGTGCATAAATCTTGCACCAGAAAAAATTTACAGTTACATGTACAGTTCTTTTTTAATTTTTTAAAAGCTAAACATATAATTGATGACACCAAAAACAATATTCCCTGGGAAGTCTATGAAATAAATTTCAAAGTTCAGAGAAATTATGCCAATGCAGGTAAAATGTTAGTTATCAATTTCATTTCAGTAGAGCTTTAAGTGTTTCATATGAACTTCAAAATTCGATTTTGAAATTTGGTGTTGTTAGAAATAGTTTCTTTTGAGAAGATTATTAGAAGTTTCCAATACAATGTACATAATATTGGTACAAAGTTTTTGTGCATTAATTTTGTTACTCTACCTGCTGGTGGATTCCCTCTTAATACATTGGAACTGTATTTGTAAAACTGGATCACAATTTATTATGGATCATGTTTCATTGAGAACAAACAGCCATTTTACATTTTAACATCACTTTTTTTAAATAATTACTAATTGACGAAGCTGTAAATTCACAATGAATTACTCCAGACTAAAAGCTCTCTTCTCATTTCACAGGTACATGTATAAGGTTCTTTGTTAATATATAGATTTAGGCCAGCCTAAAAGCGTAGCTCCTTGGCCAGGTTGTTAAGAACCCAATTACACTAACCCAGGAAAAAGTACAACTTTGATTTGAGTTCTGTAACTTTGCGGTGAGGTTTTCTGTTTTGAAAAAAAGGAAAAAACATTTGTATAAAGAAAGCGTTATAATTCGGATAGATGTTAATCCTAGGCTAGTGTTAGCCAGCTTCCGAACCACCCTGAACTGTTTTCAACAAGTTAACCTGACATGAGCCCACGATCCAATCGAAAACCAGCATCAACTTAAAAAAAAACACATGACCTCAATGAGTTGTAGACTTGAGCCTGCGATATGGTTACGTGATACTGGTCAGCAGATACCTTGTTTTGATAGGTGTCAATTGCTCATAACATGGATGTCCAATATCTAAGAGGTACACGGTAAACCAAGGCTGCATGTCTCTATCAACCTATTATTTTGAGTATGGCCGCCATGCTGCTCAACTCCGTCACCACCGCCGTCGTCATTGTCATCGTCGTCGTCATCGTCGTGCGTATGCATCCACGGGCAATACGGCTGCCCATGATAACCATGAGAAAATCTTGAAATACATGGGTTTCTTTTTCCTATATGGTTATGGGGCTCTGCTATAACCATCACTCACAAAATACCCTTAACCAGGCAGAGAGTACTTCAGTTGTATGTGCATGTGTTTAAGGGCACTATCACATCCACTATACAAAAAAGTTCTGCATGTATATATGATTGATGGAATCTCTTGTTATTTCAGACTGACAAAACAATGGCCGAGTTGGAGATAGACATCAACATGAGGATAAGAGAATGGGATGTCATACAGGTGGGAAGACAACTGCCAGATAAGAGCATTATGAAATTTACATGTATGTTATTCATTTAACAATCTCCTGATGTCTTTAAAACTTTGCGTGGCCAAGTTCAAAATGTTTTGCATAGTGTTAACACATTTTACATTGAGATATTGTCTTCTTAGCACTGGAGACCAATCAATCAAGATCTGAATCTAGCGTCGACACAAATCAGTTTATGTAACAAAGGAATTCCCTGCATGTCTTACATAGTCAGCTCCAGTCATTTAATGTTCAACATTCACAAATATATTTTTTCAAATTTTGTTAGCTCTTTGCTTGTTTTGCTTGCAGTTCTTTTCAGATTCAATTTACATTTCATGACTTTTTTTGTCAAGCTGTGTCAGTTGCACATGTATTCAGTGTAATTAAGTTGAACATTGCACATTTCTGTAGGAATCTGGCAAAAAATTGACTCCCTTGTATGGACCTGGTTATACTGGCTTGAAGAATTTAGGAAACAGGTATTTTTAATCACTTTTTTGTTCATTAATTTCACATTGAAATATTTCTTGTGAATGATTGCTTTCATTAATGAATGTGTTACTATATCAACCTGTGTATTAATCATTTGTCATGGACATCATTCCAATTGTAGCAAGGTGATGATTCTTGAAATTTTTCCTTCTCAGTTGCTACATGAACTCAGTGCTTCAAGTTCTTTTTACACTTCCAGAATTCAAACAAAGGTACATTGTTACAATGTTAAATACCAGATATTACAATTATATGGCTAGCCCAGTGAGTGGGCAAGATGAACCGAACACTGTGCTGTGATTGACTACCCGAGCGGGAAAGATGGAGCTACAGTTGTATCTTGCCAGCTCGGGACTGTATCCCGCAAGAAAAGTTTCCCTGAAAGTCATAAAATCTTGACCAAGCCTGTTTGGTCAAGGTGGCTGGATATTAACCTTGTTCTTCTTTATCAAGTTTATGGACCTCGACTCAGTCTCATTCGATAAACACACAGAAAAAGAACGTGGCCAATATCCAGCCATCTGACCGAGCACTAACCTGCGATCAGGCGTCCTTTCTTTTTCGCGGCGGGAAGGTACGCCTGATACAATTACTTGACTATTTGTGTGTTGCTAGTGCTGAATCTGGACTTTTCTCTGATTGGTCAAGAGACAAAAGGTAATTAGAACTAAGCCATGATTGGTTACCTGTGTGGCAGTGTGATTTCCAGTCAAAGAAATGCTGCGAGCTGATGGCGACTGATGAGGCGAGCGAAGAGAGCGAGTTTTTGTCAGCTTTAAATGCTTCTCTTGAGACTTGTTCACAAAACTCTCAGAGATGAACAAATATACAGTGTGTAATGCTTTCATCGAATCGTATGCCATGGGAGATATGTTTTGCCCGCGCTACCGACGGAATTCGGCAAGAGCGCTATGTATCATTTAATTCCAAAAGTGTTGTTTCATATGGGCAGTACAGCCAACGCCACATCAAAAACCACTGTTGCTTTTTGTTGGTTTACAAAGAGACCCACATGGATAGCATTTCTTGTTTTGCCTCTGAAACTTACTCATTTACGAACGAAACAGGAGGATGCGTTTTACAAAATTAACCATATTTTGCTCGGCCGTACAGTACAGCACTGTATCAGTGTATGTAAATTCACGCAGTCTGTGCCTTGTAATTTCCACCCATGAAGCGACTTCCGGTGATTCCAATTGATTCGTTATCTGATGGCATCGCCGACATTCTCGCTGACAGATATTTTAATTAGGGGGTGGCAGACGAATAGTCAAGTAATTGTATCAGGCGTTCCTTCCCGCCACAAAAAAAAGGACGCCCGATCGCAGGTTAACTGAACATTTGGCCAATAACCCATATGTACATATGTAATACCGGTACATTTAATCATGGAAACTTAGGAGCAGGGGGAAGGGATGACCCAGTGGTGAGAGCACTCCCCCCCCCCCCCCCCCCCACTTCTGTGACCTGGCAGCTTCAATTCCTGCCTGGTGCCATCAGGAGGTTGAGTTTGTTGTTGGTTCTTGCCTTGTTCTCTGCGTTCTCTAGTTGTCCTTCCTCCACAAAAACCAACATCTCCAAATTCAAATTTGACCAGGACAGAGAACCCACATGGAAACCAACTAAGGTTGATTGGCTTTTTCTCTTAATATTGCAGTTTATTTATTTTCATTTAATTTCCATAGCTTCATTTATTAAATGAGTATTGCTGCAGGTACAATGAACAAGCCAAGATGCAGATTATTTTATTCATTTAGTGATCTCTGTACTTGTAGACTGGTAGCTCTACATGCATGATACATTATTTAGTTCCAAACCATTGATTTGATTTCCTCTTAATCTAGGTATGGGGATCAGGCTGGCACAATATTTTCTCAGGCTCCTTCAGATGCAAGTGGAGATTTCAACACTCAGATGTAAGTACAGTGTACTGCTATGATATTTTAAACACAGATTGTATATTCACATAATACATATTTGCATGATATATATACATGTAAGATGTGTATAACGTTTGAGATGTGCGTAAATTACATAATAATTACATACAGTGCATAATATTTGCATAATGTGCATGATATTTTCATTGAATGTTACATATTGGCGTAATACAGTGTATAGGCCTCTCCTTGTCCAACCTTTCTAAAATGTTCTCTCTCTTTCTTTAACTTTATTAATAAGGGGTTTGAAGGAATCTTTTTTACTCCCCATCAAACAGTAATTGCTTTTAAATCAAATTGGGAGCCTACATGTAATGTTGCTAAGAGTTTTTTTTTAAAGTGTAGCAGTTCTCGTTGCGTTTGACTTTCGTCGAACGCCACCCTAGCCTGTGACTCTGCAGAGTTGGTTTTCCCTGTGTAAGGTTATAGTCTGGAAACCCCACATTCCTCTAAGGACTCAAAAATGGCCACCCTGCTTTTTGCAGGGGCATGTCACGGCATAGTTATTAACTATGGTCACAGTCAGTAAACTGGTACCGTAACTGAGACATGTGATAATACACGTGACGAACATGTGAGCACGTGAGCAGGCCATGTAGACTTTTAAGGGGGTAATTTTCTAAAGAAACTGTGGTGCTGCGTCGGTGGGAGTATTACAAGATAATTTGGTTTTATCAACTGAGTTGATAATGTGAAGCTTCCGAATCTGATGTGAAGCTTCCGAATCTCTTTACGGTGGCCTATTCACATTATCAACCCATGTAGACTTTAGACTTTCTTTCCATGTGCTCTCGATCTCAGAGGTAGCGTTGGATACTTTTCCCGTGGAATTTCGAGGCTGAGCAGTATTATATTAAAAAGTATGTCTGATGTTATTTAACGTTCGTTCGGGCTCACGAGGAGCTTGTTATTTTATATGTTCACGAACACGATCGCCTAGGCTTTTTGATGTTAACTGTGGAAAAGCTATAATTCCCGGGCTGCATTTGATTGCATTTGTTGATTTAGTTCCAATTTGCGACAGAAAAGTTAAGTCGTATCCGGCCGAATATTATTTGGAGTCGGTGGAATACTCTGAGGGCAAGATCCATAAGAGTGAACTTGAACCAGGGAACGGAAATGTAAATACTGTGTACTTTGTCAATCAGGCCAGGGGAAGTACTCGAATCAGTCGCACGGAGTTTGTTTACGATGAACGAGCACTCGATTGCAAATGTTTACTTATATTTGAGCTTCCTCAGGCTTAGAATAATGTTCGTAAAAATAAACTTTTGCAAATTAGCTTTTGCGCTTAAACATTACAAGTTAATGTGAGAATATTTAGCACGAAATCTGGAAGCTGATGTAAATATTTTAGTTCTCTTTTAAAAACTTGTGAGTCTACGGAAACTGGCACCTTCACACAGCGTAGTTTGTACCTGGACTTCTTCATTCAGAATGGCATGGACTTTGTCACTGAAATATCTTTCTGTAAAACCCCGGTTGTTGATGAAAAAAGGTTGGTTTTTAGAGGTTGAAAGTCAGCTAGGGAAATCATTGAGGTATCTGTATAAAAGTTTTTTCGGCGTCGAACGCACTCTTGTAATCTTTGATTTTAACTAGTAATACATATAGGTCTTATGCATGATTACATCACTCACTAAAAATCCCCCCCCCCCCCCCCCCCACCCCAAGCCTCATTTGCGTGAGTTTTTTTTTACAACCTCAGTTACAGTCATGTTGTTTTCACAAGGCTATTCTTTTCATCTTTTCTGCCTAGGGAATTCGTTCACGATTAAATTTGCAAATGGCATTTTAAAAGTGAGGCTTGGTGATGAAATTTGCTTGTCTGATGTACTCATGCATTAGATCTATTCTACTTGTTGTCATGGTGTATCAAGCAAAGAGTATCAAGTCATTCAGTGTGAGGGCTGCTACTTGGCCTTTTTTTAATTGTTAACTGTTTATTTTAGATGAATTCCACTAGTGGAAAAAATAATGTGCAGATTGTGTTTTTAATTGAAGGGCAAAGGTTGCTCATGGTGTTCTGTCAGGAAAATACTCTGTAGCACCTGAAAAAGATTCGCAAGAAACAACAGAACAACAAGGAGATCAGGTACATTTGTGCTTACTGTGTAAGGTGGATCAAAAGCTGATATATCCATGCAACATTAGTGCGTTTTAAATCTTGCAAGTGTGGAGAATGAGGATAATCATCAGACCTCATTAGTAAAGCCTTGATTGGTAAAAGCATTCCAAAACTTACCTGGCTCACAACTTGCACAGCTATGTACATTTAGTACTTAGTAAATTAATGCGTACTTGGAAAGGAAATAAAAATAGATTGAGTTCTTGCAAGCAAATCTTGAGTTCCCAGTTGTTTGTACTAATACGGAGAGGTAACTAAGGCTTCGCTGATGTCTTTAACTGGTCAACAATAATTCATTTGATCGTTCACTCAAACGATGTCTGGCGTTTAACTGAGTTGTTAAAACACATTTTCCTTCACAAGTTACAAAAAAAAAAGATGGCTTAGTCCCAACTGCTACAACAATATTTTAACTGAACTGGTTTGCGTTGGGTTCGGTACTGTAAATTTGTCTAGAGCTACAGATTTTATGTTTCGTCATCTACTATAGGAGCAAGACGGCATTACCCCTCACATGTTTAAAACTGTGATAGGGCGTGGTCACCCTGAGTTCTCCACCAGTAGGCAACAAGATGCTGAAGAGTTCTTTACGCATTTGCTCTCCACTGTAGACAGAGCAGAGGTATGTTTCTTAAACTCTCTACACTGTGCCACTGATTATAGTCTCGCTGGGTTTTGAGCTTTGAGGGTCAGGTTGTTCAAAATTCATTTACAGTAGTTGATCCACTCAACCTCTTTCCTGTGTCTCTCAATCTTCCCGCCCCCCCCTCCCCTCTCGCTCCCCCGGGCCCCCCCCCCCCCCCCCTCTTTACTCTAACTCCTCTCTTGCTCCGGGAGGGCAGGAAGACGAGGGACCCTGGGAACGAGGTTGTGATTCACTCGGATTACTATGAGTTATCAAAACGATTTATTGTTAGATTTTATTTTGCTTTTATGACGAGACTTTATCTTTTATTTATTTCTTTGTGTATTTTTTTTTAAATAAACCAGTTAAACTCTCTTTGAGGCAGTAAAACGATTTACTTTAGTCTCATCATATTGTAATTACGACAGCCTCGATTGGAGCCTTGCAGTACTGAATCATACTAAAGATTAGGCTTACATGTATGTCGTATCTATTTTACAGTTGCGCGCTTAGTTGCTTGGCCATACTAGTTCGCATAAGAACAACTTGATTTACACAACAAAAGCAGTAAGGTCTGTATCAGAACAAGATCACCTCCAGCCTCACAGAGCAGACAACTGTAAAATGATCTATTGCAAACGTCAACGTTTTCAGTTTCCTACTAGATATTTAGCAATTATTGAATGAAGCTGAGTAGGATATGAAGAATTCTGCAGATCAAGGAGGGTGTTAACCACAGAGGCCGAAGGCCGAGGTGGATAACACCCTTCAAGATCTGCAGAATTCTACACGTAGTAGTAATTCTACGTAGTAATTGCTTTATTGTTCATTCAAAATTTTTCCCCATTCTTGAAGGAGATTCCCATTTCGCTCTTGTTTTTCCACTCACCAAAAACAACACAATCTCGTCTCCAGGTTTTCTCAGTCAACAGTTCAATAATTGGCAGAAAGGTTGCACTTTTCGCGTTATTGTTTCAGTATGACAAAGATTCTTTTCAAATTTGGTCAACAGCGGCTGGTTATGGTGAATTTATGCGTGTGGTTTTAACCAATCAGAAACAGGGAAATACAAGTATTTTGAATGAATAATAATTCGTTTTATGTAATCTAAATATCTCATATCTCATTAATTATCCCAGCAAATATCCTGAAAGCCATTAATTTTTGCCCAAACATACGGTATCCCGAAAACCCCTCATAGGGTCTCAAAAGTAGAAATGATGCATTCTTTTCTTGCAGCGATCCAATGCAGGTCCTGTTAACCCAGTAGATTCATTTAGATATAAGGTAAGGTGATCAACAAGCGTGATTGTTACTCAACATAATTCGAATCTAGCATACTACTGAAAACACATTCGTAGTTTAGTCTTGCAGAATTCACGTGTCCGTGCGTTTTCTGATAGACGGAGAAGTTAATCAACAGGGTAAAATATACA
This sequence comes from Catalaphyllia jardinei, assembly GCA_022496165.2. Lineage (NCBI taxonomy): Eukaryota > Metazoa > Cnidaria > Anthozoa > Scleractinia > Caryophylliidae > Catalaphyllia > Catalaphyllia jardinei. The sequence continues at coordinate 32,433,375 of CM042749.1, forward strand.
CCTCACCCGTAAAACTGTGACATAACGGAGAAAAACCTGACTCGTGACGAGTCCTAGAGCTTCCCTTAGAGCTTGCACTGTTTTTTGTATAGACATATAATGCAAGGGTGTCTCATTCTTGGCTTAGTATATAGGCAAAAGAACAGTTTTTCTGTCAGGCAGGAATCAGACCACACCGGAGAAACGCTGCTTTTTTTCAGCCTACCGTTTACACTAATCCATCACCAAGACAGAGCTCTTCAAAAACGCTCTGTTGAAGAGCGTTTTTTGAAGAGGACGGAAAGGCCTTGCGCACGGTGCTGCCTACCACTCGATTTTTGACCCAAGCGGTTCTATTTGATTCTTATTTACTGTACAGAAAAACGGAAAAATCTTACAATGTCCCTCAAAATGTTTACTCAGATGATATATTTTTTTTTTGCATGCTAGAAAACAGTTAAGCTAATGAGTGAGTAGTAAGTGCTAAAAAGTATTTCAAAATATGCTCGAAGATCTTCACTTCCGGTGTAACAAACACGGTAATCGTGCCCTCGAAAGCAGCGCCGCAAAAATCGTACCAATCGTGCCCATGAATTGTTCCTAGGGTCTCTTTACGACCAAGGGAGGCGGAGAAGAGAGACCCTGGGAACGAGGTTGGGAATTTGAAAGCACCGGTTTTTCGCTTTCGCGTGAAGGGAAAACATTTTCAAAACAGTGCTTTTTGAAAACGATGACGTCACGATGATCACGTGATTTCCCTGACCCAGTTTTCCTCAAACACAAATCCAAAATGACTGGTGTTTGTTAGGTTTTCCAATTCTTCCCGCGTAGCCACGGTGTCTGGAAAATTCCTCCGGCATTAGGGACTTTAAGCAGGCTGCTGCTGCGGCTACTTCGGCCGTGACGGACTAGGCTGACAACTCCGTTCCCTCCGCAAACCTCAAACAGATTAAGATTTCGCTGTACGGCCATTTGGTGTTCAGCATCTACGTGTCTTTACTAAAATGGATACGTTCGATGTTGTTCTACTTTCATACAACGAAGGCTTGATCAATGACAATGATTTCCTTCTCTTGTGTCTATCTTACATCTCCCAAAACTTAGATTTTCCTCTCAGCTGCTTTTAGAACCGCTGTAATTCCAACCACGAAACAAGATAAGCTTAACACTGATAAAAAGCTCGAAAATACACAGCTTTCAATTCTAATAAAATACATTTTGAACAGCTCAGCTTAGTAGATGCAAAGGTTTCTTATCTGCGGCTGTTCGGACCGGTCAATAAAATATGACTGTCGCTTACGATAGGTGTTAAAATCCTTCAAATTTTCTGTACAAATGACAAAGTAACAGTTATCTTCGAACGGATTTTTATGACTGAGTACTTTATTTTCGAACTAGGCTGTTCAAACAGTGAAAAAAGCGTTAAAATGAGAAGAAAGCAGCAGGCTTATTCTCACGTAGTGAAGAGTACGTGAAACTAGGCACTTTCCCGCAGTAGAAAGCAAGACTACGGCGGGAAAGCCGTAGTAGAACACGCGACATGACGTCACTGGAAGTGATCTTCACTATTTCCCGCCGTACTACAACCTCGCCGTACCATATCTTAAAGTCCCTATTATGTGGACGGAGAGTGAATGACAAAACACAATGGCTGTTGTGTAAAGGGAGCGACTATCTTCAGGTTTCTTTAAAATTGGTCAAACGAAGTAATCGATAAACGACACGCTTTTTCCCAAACCCTAAGAACATAAGTGGTGCGTATTAACGAGAGCGAGTGAAAAACGCAAAATAGAACGCTGAAAGTGAGTCGTGTCAATTTAAATTAAGGTGCATTTAAAAGGAACGTTTGGTACAGTAAAACCCGCGTGTAGAACCTACCATTTTTGAAGTCTGGCGAAATAGGTTCTTGTATTTTGGTGTATTTGTTATTGGCAATTTGGGCTAGGTAGGTTCTGAGTTAGGTTTTCAATTTCCATTTAAGGAGATATAGCTGTTGATTGCCAGAACAATAAATAAACTTGGGTTTGGAAGTAAAATAAGCAGTTTTTATTCACTGCTGTATCATGATAAGCTTGATAGTCACACTCCTTAACAATGTTTAAGAACCTGCTTAATCTTGCTTAGCCGAACAGGTTCTTATATTTTCTGCTAGCAGGCTCTTTTAAAAACCACTAGGTTGTTACACGCGGGTTGTTACTGTAATGCAATATTAACCTGTCCTGTTAGTTAAGTAATTAAAGGTTGACTGTCCATGTAGGTTGAAGAAAGGACGCAGTGTATGCAGTCAGGAAAAGTCCGTTACAACCACAGAGAGGATACACTGTTGTCATTGTCTATACCGATGGAAGCAGTTCTTAATAAAGGTGAGGATCTTTGTTGTGCAATCAATCAATCAATCAGTCAATATATTTAACGTGGTTGGCACGGTTAGCTAGAAAGGTAGTTCACAGATACGCCACGGAAAAAAATAAGTCTGAGACGAATTTGGCGTGTTGAATGACAACTTTTCTGTGTTCTATCGTCTCCTTGAAAGTAGATCAGTGCCGGAAGAAGCGGTTATGAATTAAAACAATAATACGCTTTGCTTTCCTTTGTTGTCCTTCTAGATGAAGTCGCGGCCTACGAATTGAAACAGAAAGAAGCCGAAGAAAAGAAAGAAAGACTGTACGTGCCACTCACTTTACTAACACGCTAACCCTAAAAATTTTGCTTTTAAATAAATCTCCTTATTTCACTGATCACCGATGATTTCCTCGTAGCTATTTTCGTTAATTTTAAAATTAAAATTCTTCCCTGCCATGTTCACGATCGAGGAATTAGGGAGAATGGGACGGTTGACTCGTGACGTCAGTTTCGGATTAACAACGTGGTAAATCTGGGATAGTGCGAATACAGATATCTTGCAAAAGCCTGGACGATGTGGAGGCTTTTAGTTTAGCAATACAGGTTAATACAGCCTCCTTGGAAGAAGGTATTGGACTTCATACAATACTTCTTTGGCGAGAGTCGCTCTGATGCGAATTAAGAAAAGACGGAAAAGATTGGCTGACTTTGTAAAAGCATACTGTAGTTTAGATTATTTTAGGACTTCACCTATGTAGTGTATCAAAATCGGGTCTTGGTTTTGTTCACTTGTGTTGTTGATCACAGGGATCCCAGCGAGATAGTGCGGCCCAGGGTATCCATGACAGCATGCATTGAAGCCTTTGCTGCTCCTGAAAGAGTGGACGACTTTTACAGCACGGCACTGCAGGCCAAAAGTGTCGCACAGCAGTGAGTATAATGAGTAAACATGTGTTTTCCTTCCCTCGCCAAGTTCTTTCCGCGTGAGAGAGCGAGGTGTTCGTTATTCCAAGATCATAGATCGCCCAGGCCTTGAAAACTGCGTGAGAGTTTGACATATACTTGAAAACTCCACATGGTTTGAAAAATTGCACTGTTTTATAGAAACTGCCTTGGGTTTTTTACTGGCAGTCCTTAGAATTTTTCCGAGCCAATAAAGACTATTGTTGTTATTGTTGTTTTTGAATTTGAGACCATAGGATAAAAAAAGCAAGATTGACGTAAACAAAATAGTGAATTAGTTTAACGACTGTTACGTGAAGTACCTACTTGAAGAATAATTATGCCTTCCATCGAGTCATGGGTATTTTGCATTTTGCGTCTCCTTTCATTAACATTTTTCACATACAATTCTGAGTCAAAACTAGTTACCAAGCAACATCCGATCAGAGACACGTTTGGATCTTTGTAAACTTACGCCATCACATCCCATCCGAGTCTCAAATCCTTGACGTCTCTCAACCCAGATATGAATTCAAGTCATGTCCAGAGACGGTACATGTAGCTTTTCTCAAGTAATTTTCTAGTTTATTTTCTTATTATCTGTTAAAAGAGCTGAAGCTATAACTTAATTTTGCTTGTTTGTGCATGTCGTAGATCAACAAGATTCGCCACGTTTCCGGATTATCTGATGGTGCAAATGAAAAAATTTACTCTTGGTGATGATTGGATTCCTAAGAAGCTCGGTATGTTAAGAAACGTGTTTCCATAACTCGGTAGAAACACAGAACTAGCACGAGCTGTTGGCATAATGATAAAGCGAGCAAAGCTATTTGCGTTTTGACGATCAAAAAAAAAATGAAATCAGGGAACCACACGAGGTAAAGAAAAAATCTTTTGACCTCGGTGGAAATCGAACCCACGACCTCCGGATTAGATCTACCGTCACTCTGCCGACTAGCACTAAAATGTTTCTTTACCTCGTGTGGTTCCCTGATTCCCTTTACTAGGGCTAACGCCCAGTGGGTTATTCATGGGTTAAACTAGCACTAAAATTTACACTTCAGAGTTAATTCTCTGTTACATCATTTTAGTACTTGATATGCTCGCCACTGACAAACCACGATATTTTACTCAACCTCGAACAATAGCTGTTAATTGCAATAGACCTTTCCCGCATTCCAACAAACAATTGCACCGAGTCGAGGTCAGAGTGGACAAAAATACAAATGTATAAAAAAGTCCAACCTCTCTCCGGTTCTATTGTTCGTGCGCACTGAAGTAGAATTCAGGAAAGGGCTGTTGCTTGCAGTGAAGAACATTCTAACGTATTGTTATGTATTTTAACAGATGTGTCAATCGACATTTTAGAAGAACTAGACTTAACTCATTTAAGAGCAACTGGACTTCAGTCGTGTGAGGAAGAACTCCCAGAAGCTGAACAAGCTCCCCCAGGTATATTCTAACCCTGATATCTGCCATATGGTTAATGCTGTTCTAAGGATAGCAGATAATTAGTAAAGCGAAATGCTAGCACAGCCTAGAATGGAGCAATGTCATGTTTCCATTGGTATTTGCATTGGTATTTAGTAAACTAAGTACAATTTTACCAATTAATTTCTTGAAGCTCCTGAGATCCAGATTGATGATAGTATCGTTGTTCAGCTTGTCTCTATGGGGTTTGATAAAGAAGGTTGTCGGAAAGCTGTGTATCACACTAAAAATCAAGGTAAGATATTGACATAAAAAAGTAAGAAAAAAGTAGAGGAAAGAAAAGTAACATTCTCTAAGAAATAGCTGATAATTATTTTGTCAGAAATAAGCTAGAAACAAATAATCCCAGTGTTCATGGCAAATTGTTGGTAATCCCCCTGAAGTCTGATGTGTTTGTTTGTTTTTTTCTTTTCCAGTTTTCTTTACATGATTAAAACAAAACTGCAAAACTGGGCAATCGGATTTCATTTTCAAAAGTTTTGCATACAGTGTACGCGTATGTCAATCATTTCACATAATGATTGTCGTAAATCGGGATTTTCTTGTGAATCGTTTTGTTTTTTAGCTTGCTTGTTTTAAGTTCTTGTTTTGTTTTTTTTTCAATAGGTATAGAGCCAGCCATGAACTGGGTTTTAGAACACATGGAAGACCCGGGTAAGAAAGGTTTCCTTTCCTTTAATAATAATAATAGATAACAGAGCGACGATATCAATATTGCTATTTTTTATCAGTGCTTAAAAATAATAAAATATGAGAGACTTTAGAGACAAAATATAGAGATCCAGATGTACAGTCAATGACAGTACCACTTGTCTCCTCAGATTTCGCCGAACCCTTGAGAGTTCCAGGAAGCGGTACTAAGGAAACAGAGTCCGTCAATGAAGAAGCTGTGGGGATGATTGTTTCTATGGGATTTACTCAAGCTCAAGCTATCAAGGCTTTGAAAGCAACAGTGAGTATGATTTTGCGGCACTCAAGGGAGTTTTTTTTAAATTTTTTTAAGAATTTTTTTAATGAATTTAAGTTAAACCAGTGAGCAGCACTTCTGCGAACTGCTTGAATTGTAAAACTGTTTTATTTAAGCACTATTTCTGCCGATACAACTAATACAACTTATACTCAATAGCGTTTTGCACAGCAGCCATGTTGCATGGCAGGAACAATGAAAACATTTTGCATAAGAAAGAAATTTTTTCCCCTAGGAAAAAGAATATATTGTTCTTTCCATGCAACAGGGCTGCGGTGCAAAATCTCTAACTGATACTGAGAACAACTTGATTTGTAGAACAAAAGTAGTCAGGTCTTTATCAAAACAAAGTCACCTCCAGTCTCCCTCCATCCAAAGGCCAGGTCATGGAGCAAACAGCTACAATTATGCACATCGAAGAAGCAATGAATTTGCAAAATGTTATAGATAGTTAGGTGTCCCCTACTAGCAGTGTGGAATCCCCTCTGCTAGATTTGTGACTGACACGTTAATAAAATCATTATTTATCATAGGTATTTAACCGCTTTCGCTTTTTTTCACGTAAACAAATCACGTTTACTAGACTTCGCGCTCATCTCGTGTAATATTCGTGTTCGTGGCTAAATTTTGAAGCCCAGGTCTCCTGTCCTTGTTCACAGTTTGCTTGGCAACAACCCTTACTTAAGGTCATGTTACCAGTGAGCGTGATACATCAAGAAGGACGATGAGTGTTGACTTGGGTGACAAGTTTTCAAGCAAGCCTTTTTGTAGCCTGGTTGAGTTGTTAGTTGCGGGTGATTCTGGTAAGAGGGAGCCTTCGGTAAAAAGGCTACCGCCTTCGTACTGTCGACTTCTCAAATCGATGTCTCATTTCTACTCTCGCCGTGTTATAGGACAATAACTTGGAACGTGCATTGGATTGGATATTTAGTCACGCGCACGAACTTGACTCTACGGAAAGCCAGAGCCAAGCTAACCAAGCGACTGGACCCCAGTACAAAGATGGATTAGGAAGTAAGTAGGACAGACAGCTTCAATTCGACATTGACTCTTACAAAGTCTTTAATAGCATCATGGTTTATTTGTTGCCCTGTCAGCACACCCAAAACCGTGCAGCGCGAATAATAACTGGTGCTTCCTATTTGCAAAGAACTAGTGATATTCTTTGTGAATCAGGCTTAATGACGTTAGAAACAATGAGAAAACGCCAAAAAGCCATTTTGATGTTCGAAATACTGAATGGTCTCACTCCCCCGTACCTGTCTGAACTGTTTACTCATAGCGCCTCTTTTCATTATTATGGACTGCGGTCTTCCAGAATGAATCTTGCGCTCCCAAAGGTTGCACAGATTTTTGCAGAAACAGTTTTGCATTTACCGGAGCAAAAATCTGGAATGATTTGCCAAACAGTCTGAAGGAAGAAAATTCGCTAAAAAGTTTATGAGTAAGCTAGACCATTACTATCAGCGCCAGCAAAACTAGTTCTAGAAATTAAGCTTTTTAATAGTAAATACGTAACTTGTATTGCGTACGGATTTTATGTAAAGCAAAATTTAATATTGCTGTATATTTTAATTTGATAAAATGCCGTGTTTAAATAAAGAGTTCCATCCATCCATCCCTTACAGTACATAATATACTTCATATACATCCATCTCCGCTTATCTGAACTCTGTTTGTTTCATTTTCAGAATACCGCTTAATTGCCTTTATCAGCCACATGGGCACCTCCACAATGTGCGGGCATTATGTCTGTCACGTACTAAAAGATGGAAGGTATCTATTTTTTCTTATTATGTGGCTAGCTCAATGAGCGGCCACGATGAACCAATTGATCCAACGCTATGATTGGCTATCAGAGCGGGCAATTGCCGCTCGGGACTACTCGCTGCGTTCTGCGAGAAAATAGCAGTCTTTGTCGCTCTTTTCCGTTCAAGATGGTGGGATACCGGCCTCGTTCCTTTTTAACACGTTTATGGACCTCTACTCCGTCTTGGTCCATAAACTCGCAGAATAAAGGACTTGGCCAATATCCAGCCATTTTGACCGAAAAGGCTTGGACAATAACCCAGATATCTTATTTCCCCTCCATTTTAGCCAAGCTACAATTACCCGTTTACCCATTTTTCATTTACTGCAATATTTGAATATGTACGTAATTTATAAGTTCTGCTTTTACGCACTGAAGGTGCTAGGTCGATCTGAAGTCGTCTCAATCTTCCACATTCTTAATCATCCTTTTTAATGACTTGTTTTTCACTGCTAAGTTCTATTTCTACATCCTTTATGTTCCTTTTCTGTAACTTATCTTCGTTCCTTTGTTCTACAAGTATCTCTACCACGAAATTAATCTTTTACACAAGAAATGTACACACAAAAAAAAAAAATAATATTTATTTCTTAACGTTGACTAACTCCTTTAATTATATCATTTTTCTTAGGTGGGTCATTTTCAATGATCGGAAAGTCGCCTTGTCAGAGAAGCCTCCTAAAGAACTTGGCTATTTGTATTTGTACAAGCGAGTGGACAGTTAACCCGTACAGACTTGTCTTTTGCCAGGTCCAGTTGGTTCTCGAGGAATGCCCTTGCCGGGAGCATTAGTCAAATAGACTTGAATTAAGACCTTGAAACAAAACGACAGTCGATTTCCAAAGTTAAAAGAAAACTTTGCAGTTGTTTACAAGAAAGTTCTCAGTAAATGACCCAGGTGACAGCTTTGAGTTGGAACGGAAAAAAATAAATATTGTCTAATAAGGTTATTACTAAAAGGAGTCTAAATCCTTAATTTGTCTCCAGCAGTTTTGGGCTTTTAGCAGTTTTTAGTAAGACAAAAATCATACTGGAGGAGTTTATTATGTCACTTGTTTTAGTAAGTTCTCTATTGACATGTACGCATCTCCAGCAGTGGTGTTTAATGTCAGCACTAGTTCCAAGCTAATTTTCCTCAGGACTTGTTTGTATTTTTTTTGTTTTGGCGGACAACCTTTCGAAAGAAGTTTGCCAGTGGTATTTCTCTCATCCACTCAATAGAACGTTCTGGAAGAGTCTGCAACATTTGAAGAGAGCTCCTCGTTTACCACTATTGAAAGAGTTCAGTACTGAAGGCAACATTGTTCCCTTCTTTTACACGTTCCACCATCTCACTCACGTTTCTGTGTTTCGAACCTGTTTAAATTTTCATTTAATCCTAAGGGAAGTTTCCTTTGTGGACGTGCTTGCAGCACATGTCAATTCTCCGGTTCTCCCAGCTAGTTTGGTATAATAACTCTCTAAGGAAAGTCCTTAAGTCTACGTCTGACTATAAGACTAATTCATAAAAAAAGCCTCTGCAACTAAGTTTTCTCTCTGCCTAAGCTATTTCTCAACATCTCCCTCGATGGTATCCTCGATGCGGTGTAGATGGATACAGAGTTCTCTCATATCAGTGACTGTGCGGTATTTCATACAAAGAGGAGTGAGATTTTTAAAAAGTACACTGTTTCGCTTTGTCCCTTGAGAGGTAGGTCATGTTCATGGAACCTGCTGCAGGCTCCACATCAGCATTTCTAGTATATTTATCACGAGTGACGCTTGTTTGAGATTCAGCTCTGACATTCCAAAGCGGTTTGCAAAACCTTTCTTTGAGAAGGCCTCGCACTCTCTTGGTGGTTGTGAAGCACAACGCAATGAAAAACCCTGTAACAAATTGTGCAAAAAATTAGTCGATCTGTGTTTCAAATTGTGTCGAAAAACATGAAAACTTAGCGATCCGCATTCGTTTCGAGTCTTCCATTACTTTCGGAGAGTCGCTTTGGTATCTAAGTCGGATAAGTGGCCTATTTGCATTCTGGGAATAAGACTGGAACGTACTTGAAATGCAGGGGGTATTATCAAAACAGCTACTACATCGGTGTTTGTGTTCATTTGTGTTGTATTTTTTATACTTCTTCACTTTGAGATTTGTCTTTCTTTGCCTTTATCGAAAGCTACCGAGTTCCTGTCGCACTTGGTAAAGTTTTCCTGTAGTTACAAATCATTTCTTGACTTCACTTGGAAATAACTGATAACGTATCAAGCTGTAGCAAAGTGATCTCAGATGGCAAATGGCAAGGGCAATATATCACACTTACTCGAATTGATGTAGATTATTTGTAACGATATTTATCGGCCAAAATTATATAGTGGGCCGTTCAGTCGATCAGAATCATTATCCGTCGCTGGAATGACTCGTAGGTCGTTCAGTCTCCAAATCGATTAGCCCATAGCCGATTAGCCCCCAACCAGAAGTCGATTAGCCCCCATTCACGCGTAAAAAACGAGAATTAGACCGTCATTTCGACCTCTGGCTGGGGGCTAATCGACTTCTGATTGAGGGCCAAGCGACCTATGGCACCAAACGAATGGATACCCGTTGCTGTAACCTGTTTATCGTGGTATCACTATCGATAATTACCTTGCATGCTGTTTAACACAGTGGAAGGATACTGCAGGAATGCAGCTTGATTCCAATTCGAAAGAAGTCCCAGAATCCAGGTGAGTCCCATTACTGTACTCAGCTTGATGCAGATAAGGGTCAGCGAAGCTTGGGAGCTGTTGCTGGTTGCTAGGCTGGCGCCCTACAAGAAATGGAATGAATCACTTTGACGGTTTAACACGAGCAACGTTCACAAGCTCTTCACCGGTTATCTTACAGAAAAGCGTTCTACAGCAAAACGAGCCTTAAAATACTACGATGCCTAACGATGATCTTTGTTTTTGAATGTTCACGAATTCCCTCTCTTTTTTGTCCTATGTCCCAAATCTAAGCAAGCCTCTCTGTTTTATTGTCCGAACTTGGCGAAGTTGAACAGAATTGAAATTGTAATTGTAACTGGAAGTCACAGGATGTCTATGGACATCTATTTAGTCCAACATGAGACTGCTACGATGTCTCACAATAGAAAAATCAAAGTAGAAATATGGTTGGACAGCTACATCTCTTGTTATATTTGTTTCAACAAGCTGAACTTTTCCCTGATTTTAAAACTCGACGTCCTGCCTTGCCTTAACATATTATCCTGACCACGTAACAGGTCACGTGATCGTTTGGTGAAATTTTGGTAAATCGGCAAATTGGTGGCGAATTTTCTTTCTATTGATCAATAAATGAGCGTTTTTGATGCATATTGAAATTATCTACATTGCTACGTTTGGAATGATTTTCCTTGATTTCGTTTTAGAAGATATAAATGATCAAAGGTCAAATTTTGTTGAAAAAGACGACCTTTCACCCTATAAAATTTTTCTGTGAAAAGAGGGACGGTCATTCCAAACGTGAGAGGATGAAAATAATCGACCTGCATCAAAAACGCGTTTTCGCGGAATGACATTGATAAAAACCGGCACCAAATCATCAAAAAATGGCTATTTTCCACTAAGCGTCACGCGACATGTCACGTGACCTGTCAAAAGTACCAATTTTACTTTAAAATGTTCAGGAAGTTAAAACCTAACTGTGTGCAAAGTCTGGTTCCATTGCCATTTATACCTTCAAAAATATAACTAATAAAATATTTTTACCGGTAAAAGCCTTTGACCCAGGCCTTAAACTACTTGAGTATACATATATAGCTATCTTAAGAGTCATTGCATACATTTCGCGCATTATTTCGCAGGCGCAGTTCAAAAATGCCACGATGTGCGGCAGAAAGCACTGCATATCACCTGTTAAGGACGTTCGCGCTAATTGTTTCTGCGCATCCTTACTGCGCACGTGAATTCACATTCCACGTCATCCATCGCGCGCGCGACCTAAGTACTAAAGTGAACAATGATAGCGCAGATGGCCATTGCTATAGCTTTGCTTGGATTTAACGATCTTGGACGTTCGGTGACCCCTGATTTTCTTTTCAGAAACAGAAAATTTTTTACAATAATCTCCATATTGTGCAAAAATGAACAAAAAAATCAATGTGGGAAGTTAAAATTTTTTTAAGATTTCTGTCCACGGGACATGGAATCTTGGGGCTGCAAGGCGCGTGAAACTATGTTCGCTAAATGCAAACTTGTTCTTTGGGGAACCTTGCCAGTTGACTAGCTAAATTCGCTTAATAGGTCCACTTAAACCATATTTAGCAGAGAACATTTTGCTTCAAAGCTCTAATTATAATATTTTGGGACTTGCAGCCACTGTGGCCTTCGCTAACAAAGCCCGATTTACTCAGATTTAGGTGTCCTTCCGCGCATGTTCTCTCCAAAAAGTCGGTGACCCCAATATTTTTACATTTTTGACATCCCTGACCCATCATCTTTCAACGGTAAATACGTTTTCAGAAAATTAGAAAATTTTCGCGCGAACGTGCTTAAGTGGCGCAGTTCTATAGTACAAAGCCGTCCAAGTTATAGACTGGTGACTCGCTAGTCTTGCCTCTACTCTGTAATCGTTCTTACCTTCTGTAAGCGACGAATAGCATAAACATTTTTCGTCAAGCACAGCATGTTAAAGACCAAGGCAAGGCTTATAGGGGTCACCATGGAAACAATCATTCCTATTTTGTCTGATATCCAACAATAGGTTGCATTTCCTAAAAGTTAAGAAACGGAACGCTTGTTATATCTGTGTGATGAGAATACAACGGCCTGTAATACTAAACCCACTCACAGATTAAGGTAGGTCTCAAAAGGCGAGCAGAAGCACACTGTAGCTAACTAACGTAATGCAAAAATAGAGCTATATTATTTCATCTTGGCCAGTGATTGGCTAAAGGCAAGTGTGGCGGAGTAATTAACCTTCAGAAATAAATAATTGAAATTACATAACCAGGTTAAAGTGCCCCTGTGACAAAAATTTTTTTTTTTTCCTTAGGATTTCAAAACTATGTTAACTAAACACTAAGTGACCCAAGTTTTAATCCTTGATTTAAAAAAGGTACCTGTTTATTTTAACTGGAACTTTTCTATTTAGTGATCCGCCATTACTAAATTTAAGTTCTTGAGAGAGCTGGATCGAGGAGGAAATGACGTTAAAGGCTCACTAGTTTAAAAATGCGATGCGTGTATACGCTGCAGAATTAATATGCAGCACGGGAGTTTTGGGCTTTCACACTTTTAAACTCGCACTTTGCATACATAATAAGCTGCGTTCACACGCTGAAATTTTAAGCTGGTGAGCCTTTGACATCACTTTTCCCTGATCCAACCCTCTGAGGTCAAATCGGTCAGGTTTGAACGTGAGTGATAGCGGATCGTGAAATCCAAAACTTACACTCAAAGTAAACGGCCTTTGGATAAAAATGAAAGGTCAGAATTTTGCCAGTCAAGTGTTAAGCAGACACACTTTCAGAAACTCAAGAAAAAAAGGAAGTGGTTTTTTTTTATCACAGGGGCACTTTAAAAGCCCAATAGACCAATTTCGATATATTAAAATTCAGCCTAACACAATGGACCCTCAGTGCGAGGCTCTGAGGAATAAACCCCACAAACTCTGTATTTATTCCCCAGAGCCTCGTACCGAGGTCTATTGTTTTAGCCTGAATTTTAATATATCGAAGTTGGTCTATTTGGCAGGAGGCGAACCAGTTGGCTGTTTATAAATGTAACTGAGGAGCTGAACTCGAGTCAACCGTCAAACAACACCAGCTGATAGTCAGAGCTGGACTCGAACCCGCGAACTAGGGATTTCAAGTCCGTCGTCCCAACCACTCGGTAATTCTGTCTCCGTTTAAATGTGCAACGTTGCCTCTATTCAAATTTGTAACACCCAGCTTGGATTTTTTTTAGACTTTCTATATTTCTGTCTGTTTAACTTTCATTTACGAACCATATCCAAAATGCAAAGTTCCTGAGGTGTCCAGGGCAGTGCACAAAGCAACAATCATAGCAGGCAGTCCCCATCCCACAATGCAATACTTGATGAAGGTCTTCCTGATGTCCGAAGGCTGTCTCCTTGTGTTGCCTCCTGCAAAGGAAAAGCAACAGTTGTTTTTTAATTATCTCTTGCAACCGTGGACCCGGGCCTTGGACCGCAGACATTCTTTGGGCTCGTCACGCAATCTTCCTCCCCCACGAACGTCTGCGCAAGCCAAGGGAATATTCCTTGCCCTTTGTTTGCTCGCCTCCCGATAACGGCTGCGGACTTTGCTCAAAAGATCGGCTGGAGATCACGTGAAAATTTATTTGAAGCCAATCGGCACCGGCTTATAATTATTGTGTAATAAAAAGCTAATAATAAACTGAACAGGCTCACGTCAGCGTCAACGCTTTCAGAGTTAAAAGTTCTGTTAAATCCAATTTAAATCCTTTTCACGGCAAAATAAACTATGGTTTGTCGAAGAGAGTTTAAACAGGTTATTGTAACTGTCACACACTCGATGAAAGGACACTCCAGTAGTGTGGGGTTTTGCAACCATTCCTCAAGTTCCAAGCGGACTTTCCGCAGGCTCCCAGCATTTGAGCCAAAGAAACAAGCCCTGCAAACGAGTGTCTGCGAAAGAACATATTCATTACTTTTCTTTACGTTTTAAAATATTTACAGCTTCTTGCCGATAAGGTATTTAAATCGAAAAGCTGAGGATGGTGTACATTAAATTTTTCTGGGTCCAAAGTCCGCAGCCGTGATCGGGACGCCAGCAAACAAAGGGCAAGGAATGTTCCCTTGGCTTCAGCAGACGTTTGTGAGGGAGGAAGATTGTGTGACGAGCCCAAAGAATGTCTGAGTAAGAGGCTGCCATGATTACAGACTAGAGATAATGGGAGTTGTGCCACCCATAATCATTCTCTCGAGTATTTCACATAAAGTCACTGCAACCATATTTGTGTCCCAAAAATTTATGAAAACGTGGACCGTGTTTGTGTCCAAACCAATCCTGAGGGAGTTGGAGCCATTCGAGATCAGAATAATCATGCGCGGTAGGATTAATTTTCAACGTCTCCTTATGGTGTATGCTCGATTTCCGTCGCTCAAGTGTGGGTTCCTCCTCTTTCGGGAAGGGACACGGTTTCTTTCCTGAACAGCGGCTGATAATCGAGCCCTTCATCACATACCTACATGAAAATCCCGTCAGCAAAACGCGAGGGTCACAACAGGGTATTTCTAAATGACTTCAACGCTTTCGCTTGATAAAGAGCTGCATGCCCCTCGTCCATGTTTAATCGAATTGGGACTCTCATTTCAACCGTCTTTTCTAAAGTGTTTGCTTGGCTTACCCTTAACTGAAAAGGCGTTCGCTGTATCAAATGCCATAGTACACATCCAGGAAAATGCAGCGAGGATGAAGAAATTGAGAAAAATGGCGACTGCCTTACAAACAACATCGATTTCCTTCGACTTTGCAGCACTGAGGAAGATAGTTTGATAACACAACAAAGCCAACGAGAGGTTGATAAGACATTTTCCAGGGAGATTCCACAATTCTTTGAACATAAGGTAAACACCAAAAAGAAAACACAGTGAAATGATCGACAGCAGCGTGCAAATCAATGTGATGTAATTAAGAACTGAGGAGTCTTCCTTCGGGTCTTTATCACCTTGTGCGGAGGGTCCAGTTGTAACATTTGGTTCTGGATTCTTCGGTTCTCTTGGAAAGGCAATGTTTGAACTTACATCCAGCAAGATCGACCAAGGTGGCGTTGGTGGACCTCCGGCGGACGACCCTGGTTGACGTTTTCCTTGGGGATTACAAAGTACACAGTGCGGGTTTCTGTATTTCACTATTGTCGTTGCATAAACCCGAAATGTCATAGAATACGAAGAACACAATTCTTTGACTACAGACATCACCGGTAGCTGATCTGAAGCAATGCATTGTGTATCCTGGTGCACACAAGACTTGTAGGGCTGCTTCAGTTCCGGCAATGGAGCATATTTCCATGTACAGCTATTGTTTTTTACGAACGTCTTAACTGTTTTGATGTCACCACCAACCCACCAACCACCTGCACATTCCATGTCCAGGCCCCAGAAAGTTGAGTTTCCTTCACCATTACATCTGGCACAGGCAATACTTCTGTATGTTAAA
>CM042749.1:32449081-32480858 GCA_022496165.2 Catalaphyllia jardinei
TTCCGGAGTCGTTGATTTGCAGATTTCTGTTTGATCTTGCTGGCGTAGCAAGGCTGAATACCACAACAGTCGCGAGGCACATTCGAATAAGAATTGAGTAGTGAAATTTCATTTTTGTGTGGAGAAGCTTGGACGAGTGAATTACCAAATGTTCCTCGCATGTAAAGGGAGTAAGGGTCACATCATTGTCATTTTGGTTTCTTTACCTTACCGTTCGTCCTTTCGCTTTTCAGCCAACTAGTTATAACCTCCTTTGAGGAAATAAGTACTATGAAATAACAATTCACTCTTAATTAAACTAACATTCATTTCGTAGACCACTGTCTCATGCTGGTTGGGTCTTGAATATTAATAACTAAACTCCAGTTGTCAGTTGGTTGCGCTTAGCCAGGTCAATTTGTTTACGTTTGATTTGACGCATAAGAAAAACACCTTCTGCTACAATGACTGCTCATGGAAATATTTTGAAATTTTTTAGACCAGAGTGCGAAATTCCCAAAACGCACCATTTTAATTCGTTTAATCTCAAGAACACCTGGCCTTCTGTATAAATCAATTAAAATAAAACTTCGATTGAATTATGGTTTGAGGTAGAAGAGAAGGCTGGTAAATTAAACTAATTTTAAAATGGTGAAATGACAGTCGAGCGAATTACAAAGCGAAACTGCATTCTTTCATAGCTTTATGTAAGTAGAAACTACAATCAATTTTATTTTAAGGCAGGTTTTCAATTTATCCGTATTTGAATTTAATTTTGGGTTACCCAGTGTTGTTTGTTGATTCAAGTAAACACATTTTTCTTATCACGCGGTGCGGAAAATACAAACATTCTAAAAGGATGTTATTTTAAGACTTTTTTATTAAAAAAAAGCAGCATTACACCTGAGTCCACTCGAGGTTTCTCAAACGCTCTTTAATTTTGCATTGGTTTTGTATTTAACTTTAAATTAAAAGTAACCGTTCGCATTAGAATAGTGATGTCAAAGCAACCCTTTAAATATATCTTGTTATCTACAGGGAATTAAACATCGTTATTTCAAAGGTGAAGTGAATAATTCAGAAATATTATTTCTAAAAAAGATCGAAGAATTTGGTTTCTTTCCAACAGGTGAACTTTTAAATGCAATAACTCGGCAAGACAATTTTCAAGTTTAGTCTTTCCTTATGAAAAATATATGCTGAGTGACAGGTGCATTGTCTGACAGAACACCAGATTACCGACCTTTTGTATACACCTAGTTAAATGTGTTTCGTCGTAGTTTTTTTTGTTTTTTCTCTTTTCTTTTTGGTGCTTCATTTAAAAAGGCCTAAACAGCTGAGAACACTTTTTTAATATTATTTTTCGTCTCACGCTGCTGATTTCATGTGATTGATTGTAACTCCATTTAAATCGTGCTGGTCGTTGAGGGCAACTCTAGCAATCTTATGCTCCTCTTTCGCAAACAGTGTGGCTCATTTAGGACAGGACATTTTTTTTTCTTGTTTACTTTAATTAAAAGCGAACCGTTCATTAATTGAATTTACGGACTTTTTTCTACAAAGCACTGTGCAAGAGAGAAAGTATGTTTTGCGTCTAATTAACAAGTTTCTTTTTCACCGTAGCGTCCATTAAAGAGGCTTTAAAATGCGTATTAAACTTTCCTAAGAAGCGAGATTTATTATTTATCAACAAGTTGAAAAGAAACTATTTTCCAAATACTAAAAAAATATATAAAATATGTTTGATCCCTGTTAGGAAGAGATTTTGCCCTTCTTTTTCTTTCTTTTGCAACTTTCTTATGGTCGCTGCATTTAGCTAAAATAAAGCAAAACAACTCGACCAATCATCTTTCCCTTGTATTTAAGTTCCACTCGTATACTGCTTCCTGCATTAATTATAACTCCAAATAAACAAATGTGAACTAATTACTGGTCAAAGTGAACAGGTTATGGCCAGCAATTAATTTAAAACCATTCACTTCCCCAGAGGCTTTGCTTCTTTTGGTCAGCAACATGGATCGCGATGAAGGGAAGGTCCAACAGCGGAGGTGCGCGATACACGGACTTCCCGTCACTCTGCATATCCTGAGGGTCAAGTCTAACAAATCTGATTAGCTCCCGTCCCCAGAGGCCGCGCTCCTTTAGTTCAGCACCAAGAATTGCGGCCTCTGGCAAGGTCCAGTAGCGGAAGTCCACGATTCACGTTCACTCTGCGCATGCTCACATCCAAGTCTGACAAATCAGATTCGTTGTGATCTCAATCTATTGTGTTTACAATGCCATTCAGAACCGGAATCTCGTTGGAGCCGGGCAGAGGTCGCATTCTCGGTGGTAACCAAAAGGAGCGCGGACTCTGTAGACGAGAATGCTGAGAATACGAAACAATTACTCTGCGCATGGTCGGGAAATTGGATCTTCCCAGAGGTCGCGATTCTTGGTGCTGACCAAAAAAAGCGCCGCCTCTGCGGACGAAAATGCTTTTAAAAAGTCTCCCGGCTCATGTTTTATATACAAGTACACTGTTGATAGAGCATGCGTTTGATTATTGGGCGTTTTAGAAAACTAAACGGAATGCATTTCTAAAAAGAAAAAATGAAATGAATTAAGGGATCCAAGAAGAATTATCTATGCCTGTTCTATTTATAAGTTCTTCATATTAATAAAGCCTGGAGCTGTTTCATCTTCAGTATTTCCCGCACACTGAACCCGAGGGACGCGTATATTAGGTTCACCAGTGGTATTTCATCTTTTCTGGATGAGACCTCGCACTTTCTTGGTGGTGGTGAAACACAACGCAATGAAAAAACCTGTTAAACAAGATTTTGTGATAAAAATTAGCTATTAGATGAAAAAATGATATCTGAAATTGTTATATGAATGGGACAATTACTTCATTGTGATTGACTGAGATAACACCAATTAAAAAAATGTTTTTTGTTTGGTTTTTATTTGCACTGCAGTGCAAATCAATTCTCGAAAATGTTTAATTTTTCAGTCATTCAATAAATAAGTAATCGTATGAAAGGATGTACAATTAAAGATTTCCACTGCGAGTGATCTTTGAAAATTCTTTCAAAAATGCTTACGCCTAAAGGTTCGTGCAATTGACAGACGTTTCAAATGTAACTCGTAGTGGAAATCCTTGATTACACTTACATTCATGAAAAGATCTTAATTTACTTGTTATAAAAATCACCCTAAGTTGGTGTGTAGTGCTATTGAACGAAATCCCACAACTTATCTTAAATATCAAAAGGAAAACCTTGAAAAATGCGTTAAAATGGGAAGAAGTTACTTCGTTAAACGTTATTATGTGACTGAGGGAATTACTTTATTGTGATTGCCTCAGGGCAGATCGATAATTTATTTTTAATTTGCACTGGAGTGCAAATTAACGCAAGCATTCGTTGTTGTTGTTGTTGTTGTTTTTTCGGTCGTATAACAAATAAGAAAGCAATTATACGCTAGCAGAATCAAATGTTACCTTCCATGCTGTTTAACACAGTAAAAGGATACTCCAGGAACGCAATTGAACGAAAAAGCACTGCATTTTAGTACAGCGCCAAACTAGATGGCCAAACACTAAGGAGTGCTTTCTATATTGCCGTCACTCATTTCGTTATGTTACGCCAGAAACGAAGCACAGCATGTAGTCATATTATGGTAATTGCAAAAATGTTCACCGCTGGATCCAATGACCGATCGTAAGGCATGGTTTCAATTGTCTCCAATATTGATGAAGAGAACAAGACTTTTAAATTTGAAAGACATGTTTCGGCAACTCCTGTGCCATCGTCAGTTTACGGATGCAATTACAATGATGAACAATTATATAACGGAAAATTAGAATAACGATGGTATGATACAGCAACTAATTACAAAGAAAGATTAAGATTTACATGAAACATTTGTTGATTTAGGGAGGGTTTCTCCCAGTGAATATGCACTGCCTCCTTGATTTTTAATTGTGTCCGTGTTGTTGCTTGATCTATGACAACAAAGCACTCGCTCGAACAAACTGTCCGACACGCAGGTGAATCCTGTAAATGTTGCTATTGCAGAAAAGCGGATTCGCAGAACCATTCAGCGTCTTTGTGGCAACAGCTTTAATATCTTCACTTTTTTATACCTACAAACCGTATCCGAGCTGAAGAGTTCCGGTGAAGTCCAGGACAGAGCACAAAGCAACACTCACAGCTGGCAGTCCCCATCCCACAATGCAATACTTTATGAAGATCTTGCTGACGTCTGAACTTTGTTCTCTTGTGTCAGTCACTGTACAAGAACAATTTTAATACAAAACCTGCATTTGCACAATTTTTGAAATCAAATTGGTCTGAACAACATTTTGCTGAAAAAAGCAAACGTGCCATAATTTCAACAAGATATATTAAAATTCTACCATGGCTCTAAGACTTAGGGCAACGAAACAAAAGAAATGAATTATTCATCGATTACTCTTTACAGCTTTAAAAATATTCAAGCAATGATAATGATACTTAGAGGGTACAAAGTACCTCCGGATGTTTCCTTTTGGGAACGCAACACAAGATAGTGACTTCATATCACGTGGCCTAAGTCCCTGCCTGAAAAGATGTCAGGTCTGTGATGTCATTCTAGTTTAAAAAAAACGCTTCTGAAAAATACGGACAACAGTTGAAATGCAAAGCATACCCGTACAATGCAACAGTTTCTCGCAACTTATCGATACACCATACGTCTGTTATACTTTTCTTGTTATTTTCTTTCGTCAACTTGTAATACCTATAATACTAATCTCCAGTAATTAATGTAAGCGTTCCTCGATGACGAGACACGCATATATTATAGGACGTTCCCTTATATTACTCTTTAGTTTCAAGAATTCACTCACCTTGCATTGCAAAAGTTTTCGCAGTGTCAAACCCCATTACAGTCATCCACGTAAATGCAACGAGAAAAAAGAAATGGAGAAAAATAGCGACTGCTTTGCAAAAAGCGACGACTTTTGTCGCCTTTGCGGCACAGAGAAAAATTGTTTGATAACAGAGCAACGCCAAACAGAGATTCATGAGACATTTCCCGGGTAAATTTCTAAGTTTTTTGAACAGAAGTGTCCCAAAGAAGGTGACAATAATAAGAATTGTCAAATCCTTATCGGCTTGTCCATTAGAATTTTCCGGGCACAAAATATATAGGGTTTAAAAATCGCAGATTTTGGTCTTATAAATGCTTGAGGAAGCGGGCCGCACGGCCCCGCCCTGAATTTCCCATGAATTCAAAGTATTAATTGTGCGTGTGAGGCTAAATAATGCTAAGAGGTAAGAACATTTGACGCATAATTTTTCCATTTCTGTGCCAGGGAGTGTTTGATTCAAATTCCGTTTGCGGCACTCTAGCTTCGTTTTGTTGTCGTCGAAGTTTCTTTTCAAAAAGGACGTGTTACGTGTGACGCGAGTTGTGCTATTATTCACCCAGTCCACCCTCGGCTTATCTATGAAGCTAAAATACAATTGCCATCGGTGTTTTCATGGAAACCAGTGCAGCTAGGGTACGTCGAAACAAAAAGTTTGTTATTACTAAAGGCTCATATGTAAAATAAGACGCGCTCCACAAGAAGCAAAGCTTCTCAAATTGTGGCGGAATATTTGACAAATTCAATTAAATCTAAAAAAAGGCGACATCTTATAAGAAAGCCATATTGTACCTCTTTTGCAATATAGCAAGGTTAATTAAAATACATATGAATGTTGTGCCGCGTAGCACTATGAACACAAATGATGTAACAGAGAATTAACTCCGAAGTGTAAATTTTAGTGCTAATTTAACCCATGAATAACCCACTGGGCGTTAGCCCTAATAAAGGGAATCAGGGAACCACACGAGGTAAAGAAAAAATCTTTTGACCTCGGTGGGAATCGAACCCACGGCCTCCGGAATAGATCTACTGTTACTCTGCCGACTGAGCTACGAGGTCGGACAGAGAAACTTGGGGTCGATTTAGATGGTTATTCGCGGCGAAGAGAAAGTAAGGGTACATATGAATGTTGTGGCGCGTAGCACTATGAACACAAATGATGTAACAGAGAATTAACTCTGAAGTGTAAGCCTCGTGTGGTTCCCTGATTCCCTTTACTAGGGCTAATGCCCAGTAGGTTATTCATGGGTTAAATTAGCACTAAAAGTTACTCTTCAGAGTTAATTCTCTGTTACATCATTTGTGTTCCCTGCATACCGAACACGACTGGTAATTGGAATTGAAAACAATTTTTTTTCCACAAGAAACCGTTTAACACAGGTGCATAGCCTGATGTCGTTGGAATCCGTCAAATATCAATTTTTTGTATTGACAAATCCAAAATGAAAATTCCGGTATGAAGCTTATTTGAAAGTGTTATTTCTACAAAGTAAACCATTTTATTTACATTGCAAACGCTGACCTTCGAACTATTTCGAACTTTCTGGTGATTTCAAATTTCATTTGCAATCAAGTCGCCTGAATTTTCCACAAAGAACTCGAATAAAATAAAGACTAACACTAAAATGAAAGTAAGAGACTTCAATATGTTAGCAACATGCTCTATGGTTGTTCCAGTTTTAAGTTTGACAGTGCCATCAAGTTCTCAAGAACTGACGCAAGGCTACTAAGCTAAATCTTCAAGGAAGAAATACGACTCCGGCCAACTTCCTGCACTCGTTGGTAGGTGCATTTTGATTTGTGTTTTAGTTTTTTGTTGCATTGGATGTATTTTCATTGCAGTTGAACACTATTTTGAAGTAGCTTTGTCCGTTGCGTTTCTTTTTACTTGAAGAAACCATCTTATCAATGATAAATTGAGGTTTCTCTTTGATTTAGAGTCGAGGGACCAAGATTTTCTTGTTAAGTGGAGGGGTGAAATGTATAGTTTGAAAAACCTTTCTCAGTTGCTCCATCAACACAACATCACTTTACTACAAGAGGAGAAAGTTGTTTTCTGCAGTGCTTCAACAAAAGATTCTTCAGTACAGTCGTGTCAGGGCAGATGTTTCTTGAACGAAAGAAGACATCCCAATATGACCTGCTTCTGTGACAAGCCTTGCAAACTACTGAGTGACTGCTGTTTGGATTTTCAGACGCGGTAAGCCAGATTGGAAGAAAAAAATGCAACCCGCCTGTCTTTAAAACTAGAGTGCACTTTAAAACTAGAGTGCAAGCAAGCTCTCGAGTAATGTTGAAATCTGATTTTTATTCACGGTTTAATTCTACCACAGCTTAAGCTGTGTGTATAACTGCGATGATCAAACATGTCTTCAGAGCAGGCTCTTTTTCCTTTTTTTCTCTGCCGCCCAAACACCATTACTTAACCAACACCATAGAGCAGCGCGAAACCCAAGCTCGAGGTAGTGCTCGCAGCCTACTCACACATATTTACTGAATCCTATTTTTCATTTGCTTGCTGCTGGCGTAAACAATTGGCTCTCAATTCAGTCCACAAGATTATATCTACAATCATATCTCTAAGATTTTGGGGTCAAATTGTGACTCGTCATCCTTCAAGACTCCCACAAGTATTCCGAGTCGATTAACAATTGTAGTTTTGCTTTTCGCGAGATACTTCTTCGCAACGGAAGCCTATTCGTCATTCTAGGACTTTTTTTCTGGTCGATAAAGTGGATGTTGATCAAAGTTTCATTTTCTGCCAGAATATTAAATTACAATACTGGACGTAAACAGAAGGTAGCGCAGTTTTGGCTGACTAATATATAAATTTGATGCGTATTATTCTGGTATTATTTCACAGATGTGGCCACATTGAAAATGATCTTGATGACACATCACTCGAGAGGATGACATGTGGAGACATCAATGACCCTTCGCGATCATCCGGAATAATCATGAAATCTTCTTGCAGTTTACACAATCGTCATACTACAAGCGACTGTCAAACTGTTTATCGATTGAATATGACGCTCAAATGGAACTGCCTGTCTTTGACTGGGCGCAGAATACAACATACAGAAGCATTCTGTCCGTCAGATGTAACAATGCAGGGAACTTGTCAGTCTGGGGCATGGACGTTTCGTGCCCGAAGGCAATTGGGTCATTTCCTACTGTCGTTGACACCATGTTTTTAAAGACGTTTCTGATGAAGCATAAGAGATGTTGGTGGAAGTATGCCCCGGGAAGCCATTTAAAGAAGCAACATAGATCTTGTGTGCTGCAAGATATCAAATGTGCTTTGAATCAGCTGCCAGTGATGTCCGCAGTCAAGGAACTGTGCTCTTCCTATTCTATGGTCTTTTCAGTTAAAGTTGGATTTCACAGAGTTAATCAGAAATCCTCATTGTGCTCTTTGCAATTTTGGGAAAAAATTTTCGACAGCTGCCTGTTGTTCCGCTCGGTTCACCTTTGTCAATACTTTTGGATGTAAGCTCACACATCTTAGACCCAAAAGATCCAACGAATCCGCAATCCACGTCTTCTTCTAAATCCGTTTCACCAGATTTGACGCCACAAATAGAAAACTGCACTTCATCTACAACCAATTGTACAGTCAGCTTTGGAGGTCAAACATGCGAGGTTTTCACTTCAAGTAGAAACCAATCACTTCAGAATCGATCTTCCTTGAACAGAAGCAACTTGATTATTGTGAAACCAAGGGAGATCCAAATTGACAAGAATACCATGGCGCTGCAAGGAAATTCTGTCTTTATGACCTGACTCTTAAATTTATCCCTTATCGCAAACCTCCCTGGGATCTCCAGCCTTATCGACTATTGTCTGATTGCTGGTCTTGTCGATAATGATGAAAAACTAGCTTCAGAACCGAACATACAAAATTCAAGACTTAAGTGCAAAAACCATGCCAAGTTTGAGACCAAAATGACCAAAATCGATACTCTTTTTCCGACCTAAATGTCTTCAAAGAACCATACCCTCTGAGGCTGGACACACCTATACCCATATAAGGAAGTACCCCACTCCATCCTTGAGCAGAGGTAAGTATCAAAAATAAATACTTTTCGAAGTGTGTAAATGTATAGAAAACTTCAATTAGTTCATAGCTCTTCCTTTTCTCATTGTATAGGTTCAGTACTATATCTCGCCTCGACGACAAACTTAAGATTCTGGCAACTAAGCGAATCACATAGCAGCACATTAGCACAAATCCCCTTCACCCCGGGACTTCTCATGCACAAGAAATCAAACCTTTAGCCTTAAGTTTCTTAGACTGAATATCTTTGCGGAAACGAAACACTATTTCTTTCTGAGAAATAGCTTCTTGTTTGGTACTCTCTTCCCAGTGTTAGAAGCTGGTCGCAATAAGTGTCCTATTCTTTGTGCGATTTGAAGGGAGATCCAAGCATTTCAAATGCACCGCAATGAACCTAATTACGAAAGTAAGGTGATGATGGTATTTGTGTGCGTAAAACGTCATGCATCTAGAATTAGGAGAATTGTAAGTTCAAAAATAATTAAAGAAAACATTGATGACGAGACATTCAGTAAGAGACATCTTAGTTCATGGATGAACATGTATCCTCTTGAACACGATTGTCTACGTATCGGTGCTTTCATGGCAATGAAGTGACAGAAAACTCCACCCCGATCAAACTGGCCTGTATGAAGTATTCCGACAACTTAGATAGCAAGAGGGGCAGGGCATTTTGTTTTCAGTTTAAATTTCCGGACATTTTGGCTTAATGATGATTACTCAACCACCTCTCTTACCACAAGTTCTTATGGCTTATAGGCTGATAAACCACGCGGTGTGTTGGTAGAACACGAGAAGAATTCGTAAATCACGAGCCGCGGCAAGTACGATTCCAAAGTGATGCACAATATCATAGTAACACTTCGAAGGAACAAATGATCGATTAATCGCTATGGAATAAAAGTTTCCGAACAGAGTGGATGTAAATGGGAGTAAAAAAAGAGACATGAATGGTAACGCAACGTTTTAATTATTTGAAGGCTAAAATTTTGTGAAGGGCTGTATTGCCGTCAATGAACGTAACGAATCTGCTAAAACATTAACAGGCTAAAATACTGATTGTCTGTTATATAATTAGAAGCTCTTTTTTGTGTGAGAGAAGAACTGAAGTAGTGAAACTATCAAAACGTCAACAAAAGTATTGATTGTCCTTAGAGGCTCACTTGTGTGAGAGATAAACGTAACGCTCCGTAACGCAACTGGGATATTCCCATTGATAATGTGTCCTTGTTTATTCGAGATAGCGAACGATTAAAGCTTCCATGAGAAGCATGAGGAATTCTTCTTAACAAATATTTCCCTTTGTATTTATAAACTGGGTTAACAGTGGAACACTGAAAATAAAATAAACATCGAATGGAATAAACCTTCTCGCAAACACTATTTACATGCGCGTTCTGGTAAACAGGTAAGCTCAATGTCAGCAAGAATACAAAAAACCTTAGATACTGATAACAAGTATCGACAAGTAACATGATTGTCGACTCATGAATTGAACTGCGAAATTTTCGATAGAGTAAAACTCTCGAGGCTTATTATCATGTCTTCAATCCCCTAACTACGCCCTTCAACACAAATAAAGCACAATTCGCTTTTTGGCTCAGAGAGAAGTTTATTAAGGATACGAACGTAAAGTAAACAACAGCCAACGATATGCCTAATAAACCTCTCTGCCACCCTACGACATAACACAAAACCACACAAAGTGGGTGGGGAGAAAAGAAGGAACTAAACACTGACAATACAAAACTCTGCTGCACTCGAGTAAAAACTGACTCTGAATTAAACACGAAACTCCTATCACCTGATACTAAAGCTGTGTGTTGCACAATTAATTCCTTTGAACAAGTGCCTGTCCAAAGGGGGTAAATTGCAAACCAACAAATGTTTGAGCCAATTTTTGAAGTGGTTGCGGTGTCGATGTTTTCCGTGATGGAATCCTTGAATTAGAATACAGTGATGCAATGAATATCGTGTGTCAAAGTTACTTCAAACTTTTTGTTCAGACTAAGTGTAAGGCGCGTAAGCCGTATGAACACACAGGTTGGGGGTTTCCTGAACTCGTTGGTTCGTTTCGCAGACCCAGTGAACACTGGACTCGTTGGTTTGAAGCGTAACCGCGGAACGGATGATCCGCGAACTCTATGTAATTTTTACAGTTCAATTCAATACGCTAAGTCGAAACACCTTCTGAAATATCTTGCCGTCTGTTTATTTCCTCTCGTTACCAGAATCGTAGAATCGCAGAACGCAGAATGTTCCTTTTCAGAATTGCAAAATGCTTGGAAATTACAGTCCTTGCCAGAATCGCAGAATGTTTCGAAATAAAAGTAGTTTCAGCTGCCACGTGGATTTAATTGTCATCAAGTTTGTCGTTTTGCGTCGACGATGAAAAAGAAACCCCAGGCAAACCTTACCGCGGCCTGCCAAAGGCATCCCAACGGAATAATACGTTGAACAGAAGTGACAGTTTAGCTCTTCGAGCCAACTTTGTAACTTGACATATTTGGTTTCCTCTCAAAGGTATGTAACATGAAATCCTTGTTTTCTCCGAAATACAAGGAAGAAGTGCCTGTTTTTTTATATAAATGAAAGAAACTTAACTATCTGACGAAGAAATGGATGAGGAACGATTTTGTTTCTTCTCTTATCAGCGATAACAAGAACTAATTAAATTATGAAAATTGATACACAGCCATATTAATTGATGCAACTGAGAAGCGTTTCAAAGGTATGAGGTGAAACAAATATATAGTTATACCACGTTCACACCTAACTGACATAGATGAAACATGCTTTACTTAGGGTACAAATGTACCTTTCAGTGGTGGATCCAGCCTTTGAGCTAAAGGGGGGAGGGGGGCAGGGGGGTCTTGATTTACTTGCCCTGCTGGCCTTTTTCAGTTCTGTCATTTGTTCTTTTTTCACCAAAATAAGGGGGGAGGGCGCCCGCTTCCCCGTCCCCCAATTTTTTGGGTCACCTTCGTGCCTCTGCGGCAAACAGCCCCAAAGAACATTCCAACAGTGAGCTCTTCACTGCTAAAAAGCACAACAGCCGGTCAGTCACAATGCGGAACTTTGAGGGAACAGCATCACAAAGTTGGAATAATATCGAAGTTCGAAATGCACCAACAGCCACGAACCAACGTGCAACAAGTAGCGACACGAAACTAATCGACCTTGTCGCCTGATGAAGACTGGCAGTATAACAGTCTAAATTAACATCGCGATCAACATCGAATAAAATTTATCTTTCCTATGAATACCATTTTAACGAAAATTCATCCTTTACGATCGTCTCGGAATATGGAAAGGCACCTACTCTCAAATTGGTGATCAAGGGCAGATAAAAAAATAGCTCAAATGAAAATACAAGAAGTAAAAGTTGTTAAGTTTAAGTTTAAGTTTAAAGGTAAAGAACATTCCATAATCCGCCTGGAAACCAAGAGGAAAAAAAATAGGATCTCAGCATGTAGGAACCAAAAGTACTTTCATAACAAGGGTAGTTGCAATATTTTGTCAACTGATAAACCGATTAAACGCAAAGCAACAGCGACTGTGCTTTTTTTTATTCAGCTTAACGGCAAAAAAAGATATTCATACTGCACTATCATACAAATCATATATTGTTGTATCATTATGTATTATTGTACTGTTACATATTGTTGTTATCATGACTGTTGTTGTTTTCCAATTTGCCTCCCATGTGAATTCCAACCGAAAGGCATGTTGTTCTTCTTTGGTAAATGAATCACAAGTATTGCATCTTACATTGCAAGTGTGTGATCGGGATGCTTCTTAAAGCAAAGACTACTAGTTCATACCCTCTCGGTTCAAAGGTCGTACAAACTAGACGGCAAAATAAATGTTCCTTTTAATTACGATAATCTCTGAGGTTGACACTCAGGAAAGCCCCCGCAAAATGACTTTTCGTCTAGTTGACAAGCAATATATTTACTAATTAAAGGGGCAGTGTCAAGATTTTGACTTCTTAGATCAATTCTGAGCTAAAATCATTACTTTGAGGCTTTAATCATAAACAAAATACTTCTGCAAAGCTACGACGAAGATATCAAATGAATTTTATCAGAGCGGGTTAACCATAACAAATTTCTTGAGGATTTTTAGAACACGTAGCATCAAAACTTGAAAAGAAATAAGCCAACTTTTTTCAAATTTCAATCCATTTCCATCCATGCCATCTGTAGCGACAGGCGACAAGAAACAGTTTCAACACCTTCAAATAGTCTTTAATAACAAAACTAGATCATTCGTTTTGGAATTCAAATTATGCGAAGACACCTTGTAGCTATTTATGAAGTTGCCAAACAGCGTGACAATGCCCCTTTAAAATGGCTCGTTAGATTACCTTGCGTTATCATTAAAATCGACCGTCTTTTCTTATATATTTTTGTACAATTTTACACTGGTACCGGGCGACTACTACGACCAAGACTAAACTTTTTTACAATTGGTCGACCAATCGCGTTAAAAATGTTAAATTAGTTACTAAATCTGTTGTGATTGATTACATCGATAATTTGTTGAAAAAGTCGTTTCCTAACCCTCGCGATTTTATTGAACATTTTGTCGGTCGGTCCTGGCTAGAGTAGTGGCACTGTAATAGTTTGAAATGTTTTGCAACAGCAACAATAGTGGCAAATAGATTGGATTGATATCTTTACTTCTTTCATGTAACACGTACAGAGTTTCAAGTTTCCCTGACAACATCTTTGTCAATTACATCCGTCGGGTTCATGTAAGAGGGTCTCTATGATATTTTTCGCATGCGAAAAGTAAAACCCGAAGGCATAACAAAAACGTACAGGCTGTTCAAAAATTGATGCGAAGTTTCGGGTCCCTGGTTTTCATTGAATGTTCTGCTGTTGTTGGAGGAGGCATTGGGTGCTTGCGAAGGGGCATCACTGTAGACGGTGACTGTTCAACCAGAATCGGCAAATCAGCCAAAAGAGAGGGGCGCTATCCGATGTAATAGAAACTGAAAACCAGTGAATATAGCAAATGGAAAGGAAAGCTTACAACTCTCAGTTCCAAGCAATGAAAGGGAAGAACCTCTGGAAGTATTCTACGATTTCCGACCGGATCTTCTCGAAGCGAAATTTCCGGAATTTTCGGGTAAATGGTGAACACAAAGTAATACTACTTGGATTGCTCAATAATATCTCCGGTACCAAGAAGCTAATCATCATAAATTAAGTACACATCTCTCGTAAATAATACCGCGGAAGTTAATCCGTCTTTAAAAGGAGAAGTGAGTTGTAGTATGTAGCTGTTAGGGTTAATTCAGTTTTTCACGATAAAGGCTTTAAAGATCGCATGTAACAGTTTTTTGGTTTTCCCTCACATTGTTCAATTCATGTCAGATGATAAACTTAAAGAAACAAGGTTGCAGAGGTTTGGACGTCAATTGGCTTTTTTTTTTCTTACACATTTTAAAATAAACCGCCATAGTCAATATCGGGACATTGATCATCGGCAAGAACGTAGAGAGCAGAATAGTTATCTTGAATCCAAAATGAGATTCTTAGGAAGATTTTTCTCTTCCTTCTTCCCTTGTAGCGATCGTCATGTCAAACTTGTTTGAGACTGTAGGTATTGCTGCAACATCCATATTCCCTGTTTGTCGACCACGACTGCTGCTTGTTTGCGGTTCCACTTTGCAATTCCATCGTTTGTAAAGTCGATCCCTCAGGAGATCTCGCACTTTTTTAGTGGTGGTGAAGCACAACATAATGAAAACTCCTGTAAAAAAATGCATGGAAATATATAAATCCAATCCGATATCTTTTGAATAATCATTAAAATAGAAAGGAAGCCCCAGACACGATTCTTTATTTCAAACAATATAATCAACATCTTGACATTGCCATTTAAGTTCTTCTAAGAAAGGTTTTCTTGAGTCGAGCATTTTTCTCCTGATTTTTAGGTACTGTTGTATGTCTATCAATTTTCTGAACATGTATGCTAGAGGAATAAAAAATTACCTTGCATGCTGTTTAACACAGTAGATGGATACTGCAGGAACGCAGTTTGATTCCAGTTCGCAAGAAGTCCCAGAATCCAGGTGAGCCCCATTACTGTGGTCAATCTGATACAGATGCAAGTCAGCGAAGCTTGGGAACTGTAGTTTGTTACTTGTCTGGTAACCTGGGAAGTGAAAAGCTTTGCATTTAGGAACCAGATTTAGATATTTTTATAAAAAAAAATTAGAAATTACACCAAATGAGATATTTCGTAAAACGCGAGTGTCTTTCTGTAAGCATCCACTAACCGTGTGAGAAATATTTCGATCAGCAAGTTTGTAAAAAGGACTGACAATGGGTGAAAAGTGTACTCGTCAGCTGGAAATTGAAGTACGTTTTGACTGATAGACCAGTTGAGATATAAAATCAGAAAAGTTACTGATAAGTTAAAAATTATAACTAAAATTTATCCCCCACTCAGACAAAACCAGCCCTAATGCTTATAATTTATGTGGGATCACCAGGCATATGAAAAGATTTTGTCCATCGCAGGCTTGCTGTAGAATTGGTTATCCCTTTGTAATCTCAGGAGTTCTCGTTTACAACGTTTTTCTGGGGTGTAGTGTTGTACCAATTGCTTTCATGTGGCATTCGTACATAAGAAGGGCGAAGTAAATTTTATGTCAGCTCATACTGCTAATTTCACGCATATAGAACTATGATTTTTCAATCAACTCCTTTATGAAGCAGTAAATCGAAAACTAAAAAATCTCTTCTTCTAACCTGCTGCAGGTGTCGAATTGCATGAACACTTTTCGACAAGCACATTAGGTTGAAAACCAGAGCAAGGCTAATAGGGGTCACCACTGCAACTGTTAGCAATGTCCTGTCTGATATCCAGCAATATGCTGAATCTCCTGATCAAATCAAAAAGAATAAATCAGTCATTTTTCTCCAGAAAATCAATTTGTTATTGCGGGTGGAAAGGGTAAACAGAAGACAGAGCCTCAATCATATTATTAACAGGGCGCGGTCGTAAGATTCCACCGAATTCTACTTAAAAGAAATAGTTTTTGTACTTGTCTTACATGTAATCAACAAAGTTATTTTTATCTACAAACCATATCCGAAACGAAAAGTTCCTGTGAAGTCCAGGACAGTGCACAAAATAACAATCACAGCAGGCAGTCCCCATCCCACAATGCAATACTTGGTGAACGTCTTCCTGATGTCTGAAGGATGTCTGCTCGTGCCCGTTACTATTCAGGACAAACAACAAAAACGTCAACGTAAAAAAAGACATAGAGCGCTCTCCATTCATGAAATAATACAAGTTGGAAGGCAATTGCAAGAATCTCTGGAAATTGTTAAATTTAAAGGGGCTCCGTCACGGTATTTTATTAAGCAAGGGGCTATCTCTTTCTCTTTCATCGACAACGGAATTTGAGAAGGTGTTTTTATCAATAGAATCACACTTTATCATGGTAATGGCTGTATTTGTTGCCACTTTATCATCATCATCATCATCATCATCATCATCATCATCATCATCATTTATTTCTTAACAAAAACATTTTACAGTTGGACTAGCCCGCGGATAGCTAAGCTAGTCTAGGCGGGCCAGTCAACCATTTGTTGCAAATTATTTATTATTATTATCATTATTATTATTATTATTATTATTATTATTATATTATTATTATCATTAATATTATTATTATTACATTTATTACTATTAATATAACTATGGTAAGCAGGGAAAAATAGAAAGTTAGGAAAAAGTGAGTTAAATAAAAGAAAAAGTGGGAAAAGAATGTTATTTAAGATAACATTTCTTTTTTGTTTGTTTGTTTGTTTGTTTATACCGACATTTTAATTTAGAAATGGTTCTGCTAATCTCAATGAAGGAATCTTCATCTTCGAGAACACTTAGTAGTTTATTTTAAATTCTGATTCTAGATGGTTTCTTTGGTAGTTCTCTCAGAGAGCTTGGTATATCATGCCATAGTTTAGCACCATTCATGAAAAGGCGTTATGTTGTATTTCAAGTCTTGAAGCTTTTGTGTAAAAATTTTCTGAACTAGAAGAACGTGTGTTGTAAGAATGGACACTGGACGTTTCTGTAAAAAAATTGCGTATGTTACTTGGGGCAGAAGCAGTGCCAACGTCTTGCATCAATTCAGATAAAGTCTTATAGCATAAAAAGTCTAGAGGCAAAATCTTAGCATTAATAAAGAGTGGAATGGTATGTTCATTTTTCTTTGCGAAGTACATAAAACATAGTACACGTTTTTGTAGTATTAAGATTTTATTTAGATAAGACTTATAGGCCTGACCCCAGACAGATAATTCAAAAGTGATAGAAGGAGAGATATAAGGTTATTGTATCACATAAAATAGTATTATATAAACTTTTGATCAAGGAACTTTACTCAAAAGACTCTTTTTATGTAGGTGAGACTGAAAAAACTTGTCAGGGTTGGCAAAGACTGATTGCTCGTATTGAAGTAAAACAATAAGAGTTTCACCTTTGAAAAGGGCGACATGTGATTGTTTGAATGGAGGTCGTTTTTCATGTGAAATTGGACAAGGTGATACAAAAAAAGCTTCCTGTTTAGTAGTTCACTAACCTTTTACAGTAAACGTACTTGCAGTATCAAACGCCATGACACTCATCCAAGAAAATGCAGCAAGCAAAAATAAATGGAGAAAAAGGGCCACTGCTTTGCAAAGGGTAGCCACCTCACGAGACTTTTCAGTACCTAGAAAAATTCCTTGGTAAAACAGCAACGCCACAGAGAGACTGATAAGACATTTTCCAGGTAGATTTCGTAGCTCTTTAAAGCACAAGTAAACGTAGAGTAGAAAACACAGCGAGATTATTGACAAAAGTGTCCCAGTGAATGTGATATAAATAAAGGCGGCTGAGGGATGTCCACTATGTCCAGCATGTCGATTATGTTCAGTCTGGTTTGCTGGACACAAAATATAAACCGAATTTCCTTGCAGCGTCATGGAATTTTTCTTCTGTAAAAACTGTTTTTGGCTGATTAAAATGACATCATGGCTTTTGTTGAGGTGAAGTCTCATCTGCATTGACTGGTTTTCCGTTAAAGTACCATTTTCACAGCTGTAAGTTCCAAAGGTGACTGTGCAGTTGGTGGTATTTGATGTACAGTTTGACACATGTGACTCCAGGTTATAATCTAGTACGGGAGGTGGTGAAATAAGCATGGGTGGTGGATCCTTATGCTCTGTTGGATCTGGAATGCTTGCGCTTACATCTAGAAGGACTGACAAAGGTGCCACAACTGGAGGTTTGTGATAGTCGGTTCCTGCATTTCCGTCTGGGGAAATCTCATCGAGATGGCAGAGGGCACAGTGAGGGTTTCTAAACCTCAACCCCAAGTCGGTTGAAAAAACCATAGAATACAATGAACACAGTTCTTTAAGTACAGATAACACTGGCACGTGGTGAAGATTCGAAACACAAGGTGCATCATGCAACACACAAGACTTATACTGCTGCTGGTTTTTATTTCTTGGAGCATATTTCCAAGAGCAGTCCGGGTGTTCCTTTACAAACTTCTTTACAAAGGTGATGTTAACTGGAGTAGAGATAAATAAACTACTGTTAGTGCAGGAAACATCAAGACCCCAAAAAGAGAGATTCCCTGCATTATTACATCTGGCACAAGTAATGCTTCTGTACAGTATATTCTGCGTCCAGTCATAGACTGGCAGTTCCCTCTGTAGCGCCATATCCAACCTATGAATTGCAGTTTGGCAGTTGTTTGTGCCTTGACGGATTTGTAAACCGCAAGTAGATTTCATGATTACCCCAGACCATGGATCTTCATTAACGTCTTCGTATGTCATCTTTTCAAATGAAGCATCATTGCCAGTCTGCTTACAACTGAGGAAACACAATACCCCTTAGTCAAGAACAAAATAGAACCTAAATTTTCTTAATTACTGTTTCTAAGGAAACGGCCCAACTAAGGAAACATATTTGGAATTTATAAAAAAAGATCATTAATGATTCAAGGAAAAAATATTGAACCATACCGTTTGTAACCTGACAAGAAAAAGACTGAATTTTCAGATGACTTTTTTCTTCAGGTCCAAAAATTCTCTCAGTAGCCGAGAGGTTAGCTAAGATGGTATAATTACAGTTAAGCATACATGACAATTAGAACACTATGGAGGTTCATATGAGAGAGGAGTGGCATATTGTTTGTACCGGGTCGTACAGGGCACCAATCGTTCTCTTTTGTTTTTGAAAGCCAATAGTGCTATCACCCATCACACAAGTGCACAGCTGCATTTGCCGTCAACCTGATGCACAATATCACAGTAACACTTCTTAGAAAGCACAGTTGCCTAAAAAGTAACATTTCTCTACGCGCAAGAGTTCGCTTTAGTCGGTTTCCCTAGTTTGGATACATTTTTTTTACATTTTGTACACACATTTTGTACATACATTTTTTCCTCGAGTGTTACCTTAAATGGAAGTCCACGCAACAATCACCGAATGCTCTACAAGCCTTGTCACAAAAGCAAGTCTTATGACGAAATCGTCTTTCATCCAAGAAACATCTGTGTTCACACGACTGATCTTTAGAATTCTTGTCTCGAAGCACTGCAGGAAGAATACTCCCTTCATCTGGCACAGTAATGTTGTGGCGACGGAGCAGTTTCGTAAGGTTTTTCCAGCTGAAGATTTCACCCTTGAACTTCACGATAAAGTGAATCGGGAAAAAGATAAAATTTGTTACTTCCAACTCTCAAACAACTTTCTACGTGGCTTCCAAAACCACGAATCATAAACTGTTTGGTATACAAACCAACTGGGATGGGAAATTCCCCAAAGTTGCACTTTGCAGCTGAGATTAAGACAAAAACAGCTGCAGTTGTAAAAGTTAAGGATTTTGAATCGCTCAGTTTCATTTTTTAGGCGAGAAAATTGAAGAAATCTGCAAATTGAACAATTCTTCAAATTTTCATCAAGTTTGCAACCAAAGGTTTCCGTTTCTATCTAATTTGATTATTTTTGATTGAGCGCGGTTGAGTAACCCGTTCTGACTGACTTAATGAAAAAACGGAACGCTTTGAAATATAACAATTGTTAAGGCGTTCCTGATTAAATCAAACTAACTTTCAATTCTTGGATCAATGTGTTTGAGCACTAAAGTAATTAAGATCCTTTTGGGTGTGCCGAAATCAGATCATATCACGTCAAATTTAAAATTAAAAACAAAATGTAAACATACACGACAAAACATATTTTAGAACTTACGATATTCCAACATACAATCACATCATAGCCGAAAACGACATTCCTTTCTTAAAGCTTACTTAATTTTGAGTGAACCCGACATTTTACCCAAATCACAACGTCGGGTGTCGCTGAACAAATGGTGAATATACTGCTTTCTAACGCTTGTTAAATTAAACTTTTTTTTTTGATATTGGTAAATAAAAACCTTCAATATCAATCGAATTTTAAAGGATAACACAAGTAATAATTTGCCAAAAAATAAA
Organism: Catalaphyllia jardinei; assembly: GCA_022496165.2. NCBI lineage: Eukaryota > Metazoa > Cnidaria > Anthozoa > Scleractinia > Caryophylliidae > Catalaphyllia > Catalaphyllia jardinei. Next base: position 32,469,543 of record CM042749.1, read on the forward strand.
TAAAAAGTATTTCCGCTTTGTTGTGTTTTTCTTTAAATAGTTGATTATGGTTTGTTTTTTTTTTTTGCGTGATAGGCTGTCAGGTATTTTTGATAAAAACCTCTTAAATTAATTCAGCGGAATCTCATCAAACGTTATCTGCTACAAAGGTAAACATACAAAATGCATGGTAATTTTATATTCTGTTATATTTGTTCAGCGTTTTGAGATAGAAGCCAAACTTTTTTCCTTTGGTTTCTTTTGTCTTGACACCGACCTTCAAAAGACCAGACGCTTAAATTTTGTACCTTTGCACCCCCTTTATAGTAAAAGTGCAAATTTGAAAACAGGGGGCATGTAAAAAGTTACTGCTTGAAAAAATAACACTTAGGTATCACTTTTTTTGTCCAAATGTGTTTTAAGACGATTTGGTTTTAAGAATTTCATTAGGAGTATTTGGTTGGTACATCCGGGGCAAACGTTTATATACGGAAGGCGATGAAATTTGTTATCACAAATTAAAATAAACCTCTGACTGCTGGAGACACTGTTGACCTACAAACTTTAATACATCTCATGTCTCTATCCGCCATCTGCTGATCCGGTGTTCTTTTTCTGTGTAAATCTTACTTTTTTAGGCTGCCACTTGAGAAGATTTCTGTTTTAGAAATAACATTGTTCTCAAACAACTGATAAGCTCACATGAAAAGTCCGATAAAAATAGTTTCTATTTTAACTAATTTGTCGATATAGTACCAATGGAACATATGCTAATGAGCCGGAGTTCTATTTCTGTCAATGCACCTTTTTTACTGTTATTTAAAGTGATTTCCGCTGAGAAAATCTAATTGCTCAGAAGTAATTGATAAGCCTACATAACAAAGTTTGATAAACAATCTTTCTCTTCGAATGTAATAAGAATAGGAGAGTTCTGAATTTGTCAGAAAGTAATTTTCTTTTACCCGATTTCAGCAACGTAAAATAAACAAATTGTTGTTTCTCCCAGTGCAAAAAATGATACTTAATGTGTTACACAAAAGAAATATTGAATCCCATCTAAAATAAAATAAGCGTTCCATCTTTGTCAAACGGATCAAAGGATCGCCCAGCGTGTGAAACGGAAATTTAGTTCTTGTTTTCACACCCAATGTATCAATAGCTACTCATTTAAGAGACTATCAGAAACCTCTGTAGATCCTGAATTTACCGACTTGGTATTTTTTGCTTATTAAAAACAGAATGTCTGCCAATTTATTTTACAGACATTTTGTTTCGTTTTTAGTTTATTTCATTACAAAATGTTTGCAAAATGTTTATAAATTGTAGCAGCTAGAATAAGAGGAACTTTATAAAATCTTCTAACCATATTTGTAAGTCTACCACTTACAAAGATTTTACACGCTTAGCCTTATAATGTATGATGTTTGTAAATGAACTGTACTAGCCTATAAGATTCCAAATCTCTGTAAATTCACTGCGCTCCAAGGTCGACATGATCAAGTCTTTAAATTGATCTCCAATAACTGTTTTGACTGACAAAGCAAATGGAAAAGCTCTACATTAAGGCATTCTGGGTGAGGATACGGTAGTCCGGCTATTATTAGGGAAAAGATTATCGAGAAGAGTTAGGGGTTGCGGTCAATAAGTGCTTCAGAAGTAAAATTCATTTGAAAACCTTTTTTAAAACCTTTTTTTTGTTTCCGAGATTCAGGAGTACGTCGGTTGTTTTCAAAAAACACTCCGCTGTTTGTTCTATTTTTGAGCCTCTTCTCGGTGCTACAAGTGTGGTGAAACACTATCTCTCGTGTATGACGTATTGTTCATGTAACGTGTTATTGTTTGACAGAGAGAATTAAGTCATTGTGATTTGCTGAGTGCAAGCAAACTTTTCGCCGGTCAATTTTTCATTTTTCACCTATTGTAAATTAAGGTGATTCCCTAGAAGTAACACTTAAGTTTAACTAGATGTTTTACAATTCTTGGTGGTTGTTCGTAATAATACAGTTATTTGAACTGTGGGATAAAAAAACATAATCATGATACGGTGCTCGTTTTAGAGGTGGGTCAAAAATCCGTTCAATGGTACCCATTAGGCGCGTTTTTCTTTTTCTGAATGCCGCTTCGTTTTGGGGTATCAGTGGCCAAACACATGGAGTTAATATTAAGTTTCAATGGATACATTGCATCGTCTAACGGAACAATTTGATATGTGTTACTTGGCAAAAATAGGCTTCTTGGATCAGAGTTGACAAAAAGTCTTTCTAGCGTGCGTCTTCTAGGGATAGTAATGTTAAAGTCAATGGTGTAAGGGTACCAGTAATTTTCATACCTGACGTTAATTTTTTTCTTACTCAGTCAGTGGAAAGACAGTGAATGATAGGCTAATTTAGTGCGATATAAAAGGTAACTTGCGATGCTTGTTTAAGAGAAAAAAGAGCATTTATTTTACTGTCGAGCTTAGCTCGAGGGAAATCTCTCGCGTTATGTAAGTGTACGCACTCATTTGCGCGCGCTAATGGCGCAAAAACCGTCGAAGTAGGCCTTGATGCGCAATGCAAAACTGAGGAATCATCTTACCCCACCCCGCCCCCCCCCCCGTTTGTAATTCACTCTGTCGTATGAAAAACGAATACTCGTTTGAAAGCTCGAGTATGAGCATGGAAGTAAGGACTTAATTTTTTTCAGACTGAACTGGCCTTAAAACTAGTGTAATTTTTGTGCGAAATGTCAAATATCACTCTAGGTGTAAATCTTTAACTTTACTCGAAGTTATTTAATTACCTATTCTTAACAGCTAGGAATAGAGCAATTTCCACTTGAACGAAGTTCGCCAGCACACACCTTTTCCATTTGCCCTTCAGTTTTGAAATTGAATGTTTCTCAAACATGTCGTTATGTTCATGAAGGGAAAGACGGAAATTAAATACAAGAGGAAGCAAAGAAATTTTGTCTTATTTATGGACTTTGGTTAACAAGTCAGTTGACAGTTTGCATTTGCGAGCTCAAACATACTCTATGGACATCTGCAGCGTGAAACAAAAACGTTTGATTGGTGAATTTGATGATGATATAGCTGATGAAGTAGCTGATGAAGAGTTTTTCATGAAAAAAAAATCGTTAGTTCTTGTACAAACAACGCGAAGATCCAAGAAGCACTTTTCTAGAATTGGCAAGTTAATGATATTCTGGGCCGGGTTGCTCGAAAGCCGGTTAACGCTAAGGCCCGGGGGGGGTTAACATGAAGGCCGTAGTTTGGCTGGGTATTATGGTTTTAACGAAATATCTCTTTCACTTTTCAAGCAGTCAAAAATCTCTATGCTCAATTCACATATCTACGTTTTGGGCTGTTCTGTGATTTTTGGTATTTTTTGAGATAGCTTTTTTTTCTCAAAGGATCAGCAAAATTGATTGGGTAGAGTCGAAATTCTCCCTAAGGTCCGGTAATACGAGCAATATTTTTCCTCAACTTGTCTGGCAAAACTTTCTCGCATTGCAATTTGAAACACATTTTTGCGCGTATTACCACGTTTGTGACCAACTTGTCTCGCAGCAAAATACAGTGCATTACCACTAAAGTTACAACTTGTCTCGCAACAAATTTGAATTAAACGCTGGTGATTGGCCGTCGCGAAGCGTGGCAACGTGGAAAATAAAAAATAACATGGCGGACGGTGAGGACGAGCCTGTACACTAAGTTGACCCGTAAATCTCAGCATTCATCGATTTGCCCTCTACAAAGACCTCGAGGGCTATCATAATCTTTGGAACACCTCGTTCGTCCCTTCAAAACAATCAGAAAACTTTCCCGAACTCTCGCAAAAATACAACTTTTTCCCTAGCTATCTGAAACGACACTGAGCTTTATACTGAGAGAATTTCTCTGGCACGGATAATTAGTAAAAAATACGGCCAGAAGTCGAAGTGGAACGTCGTTGAAATGCTAGATTATATGAAAGAAGGCGACATCTTCATTTCCACATGATTGACCGAAAATGCGTGTAGAATTTTACAGACTTGCAACCCTGTTTTGCTGCGAGACAAGTTGGTCACAAACTTGGTAATACATGCACAGTAGTGTGTCTCAACTTGCAATGCAACAATGTTGCGAGACAAGTTGAAGAAAATTGTTGCCCGTATTATCGAACCTTAAACCTTGGTTACCGTAATCCCGGCCCTGAAGGTTAAGCCTTGGTCAAACGGACCGGCAAGTAGTCGCAATTGGACGCAAGTTGAATCTGAGTAGAGACTTGCGCTGGGTGGCTAAACAGACTCGCAAGTTTCCTCGCAAATATATGCACGCAAATCGCACAAAAAAATCCATTTTAAAGGCTCGTTTACACAGGCGATTTTTGTCGCGGCAACTCGATGCAATTTTTGTCGCGCTTAATTTGCAACTCCAAAATCACACGTGTAAACCAGGTGCGATTTTCAGTGCGATTTGTCGCCGCGATATTCCAGGGGTTTCAAACATGTTTGAAACTTGTTGCAACTTAAGCGCGACAAAAATTAAATCGTGTTGCGGCGACAAAAATCGCATATAAACGGGCCTTAAGGCAGACAATTGTTTATTTCATTGGCTAATGATAGGCTAATGACCGTCACTCAACTTGCGTTGACTTGGTTGGGTAGCCAAACGGTGAAACCGTTGCTTTGACTTGCTTGCAAATTTGATCTTAACCAAAGTGAGCGCAAGTCAACGCAAGTACACACATGTCTGGCCAAACAGAGTCGCAAGTAAACCCAAGTTTTCAACTTGCGTCTACTTGCGTCTACTTGCGTCTACTTGCGTCTACTTGCGACTCCCTTTCACGACGGCTTTACAGTAAGCGCGCGCTGCTGACCATCACGTAGACAAACGGTATTTGTGACATCACAACAACATTGCAAACGACAGTCACAACGCCGATGAATTTACCGCTCTCGACATTTTTCTCACTTTTTTGCATTAACTTTAAAATATCGATTTCAGCAATTCATGAATGGAATTGAGAAGTTTATTACTATATTCTTTGTAACATCGACTACATGTGCACTGTACCAGCAATGTGAATCCAACCCCAGGAATGCTTTTTGCGGTAAGTATGTTACACCATTTGAAACATCTTTTTAATTATCTAGCTTTCATACCTCAAGTTGCAGGGCCACAGCTCGCTCTTTTATTCGCCTGAATTTATTTCAAGCTGTCAGTATTCCGATTACTCCGGAACTCGTCTATTTTCAGTCTATTTTTTTAATGCAAGTTTGGATAAACAAGACTGCAACTGAAAGAAAATCACTTGCCTCCGTTTTTATTTTTTAAATCTCTTGAGAACATTATGCGCACAACTCCTGTTTCAAAATACCAATGTACGTATGCGAGCAAAGATCTAGAATAATCCGCTTTTTCAACTGATTGAATGTGGTTGCAACCAGCTCGAAAAGTAAATCTTGATTTTTAATCCAGGCCCCAGTTTTTCGAAGGCTGGATAACTCTATCCACCGGATAAATCACTATCCAGCAGATAAGAGTTGACAAAACAAACCACGCTATCCGCTAGATAGTGCGTTATCCACCTTTTGAACATCTGGGGCCAGGTTGGTATCAGCTAATCAAAGTCTGTAACCCAATATTTACATGGTTTGTATAAACATTTACACGGTCTGTGCAAAATATACGTTTTCGCGGACACAAAAATCGCCAAACACAAGCCCAAAATAATTCGTTAGCTTGTTTCTGTAATGGCCGTAAAAAGTAGGATGCTTGCTTCTATAATTCGTGCAAAGAAAATGTTGTAGTAACTGTTTATGTGTTAAGGTGTGCCGCATTATGATATTCTATTTTAAGTTCTGCAACACCAAATGAACCCAGTTGCGAGTCAGAGTTGGGCGAAAAACTACCCTTTCTTAGTAGGAGCGCCGGAACAATTTCCAGTTTCGAGGTGATTGCAGAATTTACGAGGCATGTACTCGCAAGATCGCGAGCGCACAATCTGGGCGGCTTGTGATGACACTACACGATCCACTTTGAACAGAGAAACAGAAGCTGGCACGACGTATTATCTATCTACTATCTCTCTTTAAGATTAATTTAATCTGCTTATTATTGGATTCTCCAGAATTCGTCAAATTGCGGTGGAAACTTTTCTTGCGACCTCAGGCAGACATCAGCAGATTTCTTACAGCCATGCTGCTTCTTGCTGTTATTGAGGTAGATTTCAGTCTTTTCTTGATTATTTTTGCCCAACAGACGAATGTTTCTAAGTAGAAAGTGCCATATTGATTAGGGTGATTCCCGAGTTTTGCATTGCGAATTCCTACTGAGCATGATTTTTGCGTCATCAGCACGCGCACATGAGCGCGCGCGCGTACAAAACATAAGAGATTTCTCTCAAACTAAGCTCGATAGCGAGATAAAAGCTCCTTTTCTCTAAAACGAGCACGGTGACCTCCACTTTTTATGTTACAAATTCTAATGAGAACATATTCGCAATAACTGAGAAAAAAATGGCAGAAATCTATGGCTACTTTTTTGGCAAATGAAATAAATGCTACAGATAGAGACGTAACGGGCCCGAAAGAGCAAGTCCAAATTGTTTCCTTTAAAGGATAAAAGTATCAATTAATAATGCAAGGTACTTGAAGCCATTTTTTCTGGGACGTAGATGAATAAGCAATCGAAGAAAGTCGAACTCTGCGTGATATAACACGCCGCATTCAAAAATAAACGAGCGTATTTGTTCCGCACCTAAATAGCCATATTTGTCAGCATCGTGGCATGAAAAAAAGCAAGGTGACCCCCTCTTTTTATTACGTTTTTAACATCTCCTTGTACTGTCATGGCACCATACCAAGTTTCATCGGAAATCTATGGCGGGTTCTTTTACTCGGGAATCACCTTAAGTAAAATTTCAAAACCCTGCAACAGCTATTTAAAAGCGTTGAGGAAGTCTCAACAAAGTTAAAAGATCAGTGTGAAATGTGCAAAAAAAAAGATAAATGTTATAGTTTTTAGTGGCCAATGCGCTTAATTACACTGATTAGGCATGCCGCTTAAACTGAAAGAAACAGATATATTAACTAAACATAATGTGCTTAAAAATGTTAGCTAGTGGAGGAAAGACCAGTTGGCTATCTCAAGTTCAATTCCAGCACCCTAACCGCACAGCCACACTGAAATATTTAGAACCGAATCTTAGGCTTCCCTTAAAAGAAGATAATCATGGGCACTTTAGAAACGTATGATCAGTGCTCTGTCCACTACGTTCTTTTGTTTTGAAAACAAATATTTACTTTATGATGGCAGCGAGAAAGAGAGCTTATGGGCGAAGAAGACGAAGAAGGCGATCTTCCCGAAATGGACGAAGATGAAATTGCCTTTGAAGAAGGCCTAATAGCAGACATCGAGGGATTTACAAACGACAAAGACACGAGTGAAGTCAATAAGCTTCATCCCAAACTCATACCACTTCTATTGAGCATAGTGTTTATGCTGATTAGTTTTACTACGGTAAGCTACTTTAGCAGTATTGTCAAATTTTGTCTACACTGAAATTAGAGACAGCTTAAGGTGCAAATGAGGTCAAAAATAATTATCATTGCGCTTAATTGAAAGGCTTTTCAAAATAAAGAACGTTTTTTGCAATATCTTCTTTCATTTTAGAAATATTTACGTTGCTGTATTATGCAAATAAGGAAGTGATGACGTCATAAACAAGTGCCATTTTGTTTCTGTTGTGATTAACATATTACTGATGCCAAGAACACCGCTCTAAGATAACTTTCCAGAGATATCTGAAGTCATCACTTTCCTTATTTGTGTAACACAAAGCATAAATATCTCTAAAATGAAACAAGATATTTCAAGAAGGAAAACACCATTCTTCTTTATTTTGATATTTTGAAAAACAGATATTATTACTAGTTTTTTTGCTTCATAGGCACCTAGGCTCTGGGGAACTGAATTCTTTATTTATGGGAGGTTGTTATTTGTCGCAGATGTCGATATCAGACCGATAACTGAATTAGACCAGAAATAACCTCTGACATTCAGGGTATATAAGATGAGATGAACTTGATAAACAGAACAAAAAACAAACATAATAATCTCAACCGCCTAGAGAAGGACCAGCAGGTAATTTCAAAACGTCAAAAGAAAAACTGAATTCGAGGCCACCTAACATGGACCCAACCACTTGACAAGCTGCACTTGATCTCGAATTCATATCTCACTCTGATGCTTGGCTGAGAGAGATCTGAGTCGGAGATCAGTTGCTACCTCCAAGCACACGATACTATTTCAAGTTGGTAACAATAGACCATTCCCGAGTTCTCTCGCGCCTCTGTTTCAAAGCGAGTCTAAGTGCGAAACCATTCTTATGAAATTGACTTTGATTTGCATGAACATGAAACTGCACGCAGAACTCGTTTTCATATGAAGGGTTTCGCACTTAGACTCGTTTTGAAACAGAGGCCCAAGAGAACTCGAAAAAGGCCTATTCATTTTGGTATAAATATATGGTCGTCCATTTGTTACAATATTCGCTAAACTTAATTCGGGTGTCAGTAAAACGCGGGGTCGGGGTCGGGTCTCTTTTTTTACATATTTTTTCACATTTCAGTCAAGACAGTTGAATATAGAAGCCGCAAATTTCTTCTGCGACGGAAGGCCAGAAGTCACTGAATTAAGTCGAGTCAGTGGAAAATACTTCTGGGAAACGAAAGCGTGCAGGATTTAAAACATCGGTTGTACCAAATAGCATATACATGTATAATATACCGGCCCAAACTAAGGACTTTGGATTACAAAAATGCAGAAGAATGATTGACTTTTTTGTTTAATTTTTCCCTTGATTAAAAGCAATGAACGACAAATTAACTGCTTGCCGCTAATGATTAGTATGAGTGAAATAATGCGGAACTCTAGGGATCATGTTTCATGCGCACAGAATCTGGAGGTTACGTACGCTTTGAAAAATTAAAAAAAAATTCGCAGTTGTTCGAAATTTCGAATGATGCCAATAAAATATTGATGCCTATGTCTGCAACTTGTAAATAGAGTTAAGATCGAACGAATTATTTTGTTTGTGAAACTCATGAATCGGTAATTTGAATGTTTTTCGGCGGCGCCAGTTCCGAAGTTTTGACGGCGGTTCTGTGAGAATCAAGGGTGCGAAAACCTTGTCAGTTATTCATTCAAAGCATGCTGCAGGCTACGCAGGCTAGCATTTATCTGACTTTTTAGCTTTATGTATACATTTTTAGTGGAGTTTTTTTTTAGTGTTGCTAGTTTACTTCTAGTATCCATTTACTAGTATGGATTTTAATTGTCATTCTTAGCTTTTTAAGTTTGTATTTTAATTTTATAGAGGACCCCCCTGAAAACCGCTCTAGTGACGGTGGCCTCCTCTTAAAATATGTAGTGTATTATTATCATTATTCAGACTTTATGCGATGATGGATATTAGAGTATCTGGCTAGTGAAAAATTTGTTTTGGCTGGTGAATGAAACCTGTCACTAGCCACTAGGCTAGCAAGCTGAAAAGTTAGTATTAAGCCCTGAACTGTGCGTTATCCCAAACTTCAGACACTCACCGAAAGCACTGAAAGCAACCGGCGTGTTCATGGTAATCTCAGCCGTCAGCTTCCGCTTAATTTTCCACTGACTCGACTTACTTATGGACTTCTATTGCAGAATCGGTGTTGAACTAGAAAAGAAATTTGCAGCTTCCATATTCGACTGTCGTGACTGAAATATAACGCAACAGTTTGGGATGATGCGAAAAAATGATCTCCAGCACAATTTTCTATTTTCTTTATATCTAAAAATCCTTGGGTAACGATACACAGCTGATGCAAATTGCGAGAAAGCAGAATTTGGGTTAAAAGAAAGAAAGAAAGACATTAAAACATAAAATAAAAAAGAGACCCCGACCCCGACCCCGACCCCGGCCCCGGCCCCGCGTTTTACTGACACCCACTCAATTCGCTGTCGCTAAACTTAATTCGCTGTCGCTAAATTCCATTCGCTGTTGCTAAATTCCATTCGCTGTCGTTAAACTTAATTCGCTGTCGCTAAATTCCATTCGCTGTCGCTAAATTCCATTCGCTGTCGCTAAAAACTAATTCGCATTGACTAAATTTTATTCGCTGTCGCTACACTCATTCGCATTCGATAAAGAAATCATTGTCGCTAGAAATAAATTTGCATTCCCTAAATTTCATTCACTTTCGCTTTTGGTAAACCTTATTCGCTGTCAAAAAAGTGGTCACGATTACTTCTATGAACCAGCTGACCAGTTTTGAGGATAACAAGCCCAGAAAGTCATTCCATCAAGTGCAAATCCACCCTTTGAGAATTTATATTGATTTTTCGAGATTTGTTCTCGTGGGTCTCAAATGCCCGACAGTCAAAATTCTTGACCAAATTCCCACACAAATCGTAGTCCAAGCGTGTTGCATTTGATGTTTGTTTGGAAAAACAATGCTATATTCTAACAATTTTTTTGAGTTTGTTGTGGACAAATTCTCCGAACATCGCCAAGTTCTCGATCCTTGCGTGATCACACTGCTGGTCACGGTCTCAAGTAGACTGCAGCAGTCAAAATGCTCGGAGAATTCCTGAGAATTCCTCCACCGCAAATCCAAAATATTTTTTACAGTCGCTTTGCAAACATCAAATACTCCCATTACGTTTCGACGAGACTTTCCGTGGGAATTCGGTGAACAATGTTGAGTGCCGGATTGAGACCGTGACTGGCGGTGAGATTTTATGGTATGCACAAGCATGGAGAATTCGTCCACTACAAGTCTACAATAAATAACGCTTAGAAGCCCTGGCTATTCTAAGAAACATCACATCTACTCCGGCATTGGGTTTGAAAGAAGGTTTTTGCCGGAGTTCGATAAATACCTTTAACTGCCGATGTAAGCGTAAATTTTGCCGATTTATCGACCGGTAAAAAAAATTCTGTACTGGTCATCTCGAAAGGAAGGATTTGCACATGCTTGATGGAAAGACATCTGGGCTTGTTCAGTGTTATCCTAAAAACTGGATAATAAAAATAATCGTGACCACTTTTTTGACAGCGAATAGGGTTTACCAAAAGCGAAAGTGAATGAAATGTAGAGAATGCAAATTAATTTCTAGCGACAGAAATTTCTTTAGCGAATTTAGCGACAGCGAATAGTATCTAGCAAATGCGAATTAAGTTTAGCGACAGCGAATAAAATTCAGCGAATGGGAATTAGTTTTCAGCGACAGCGAATGAAATTTTAGCGAATGCGAAATAAGTTTGGCGATAGTGAATGGAATTTAGCGACAGCGAATTAAGTTTAGCGACAGCGAATTAAGTTTAGCGA
>CM042749.1:32482060-32507894 GCA_022496165.2 Catalaphyllia jardinei
AAAGAGAAAAGACATAAAAATTCTATTTGCGAGCAAATATTTTATTTTCATTTTACCCTATTTCAGATTTTACAGGTGTCCCTATTGTATAAATACATCGATCGATTATAGCTTTAGTTCGTTTTGAATTATTCCATGTCCGGATCCTGGGTGCTGTTAGCTTAAAAAATGAAAAAGATTTACATCTCCAAAAACAAACAAAAACACAACTTTATGCAAAGTCATGTCCATCAAGCAAGGAAAAGTGTGTTTGCATAAGTAAATATTGGCAAGTTAAATTTGTCATTTTTTTTTCTCTTTGTCAAGTCTAAAATGTTCTTCAATTGCAGCAGCCGTGACAAAACGCAATTTCCGACGTTCAGTTTAATTTGGCACAATGCAATAACTTACTAACATTCTGACATATTGGTTTTTGAAATTGCATGAAATAAAGAGTCAACATTTGAAATAGTTTGCAATCAAACGGTTTGCAGACATAAACTCATATAATTTGTCCCTATGTGGCTTTTTTGTTATGCAAATACTTCCGTACCTAATCTTTTCAGGAAGATGGTAGTTAGTCTGACACCCTGTGAAGATTCTTTTAAGAGTGCCATATTTTAAGAACGTTGTGTGTTAATTGAACGGGTTTTGAGGGCTCATATCAATGATTTTTGCAGTCAGTGTCAGCTTCTAGAGCGGTTTATTAGGCGATTTCCATTAAAATCCTTTGAACAAATATTACAAAATCCACACAATGAATGAACTTCGTTCTTGCTGATGAAAAATCGTCCAGGTATTTTCCCGAATACCAGTTTTCCTTCGCCTTTATAAATAACTTCATATATCAACGAGCGCTGTGATTAAATTCTGCACCTAAAAAAGAACATGTTCATTCAGCGCCTTTTATAAATAGGTCACGCTAACTCGTATACGTGGTTTACCGAACAACTTTTAAAAGCCATTTTGCAGCATTTTAACCCGCTAAATGAGCCTTTTCCCCTGCTTTCGTTAGCAGAGCTACTGTAAAGTTATAAGGAAGAATTTTTTGGAATTTCGTTTTCGATCCGAATGCTTATGCTGCCATTACTGTCCCAAGCTGGTTGCCTCCGTCTAAGAGATCCAAGCGAATCTCCACTCTGACTCGAAGAGCGCTCTCTTCGGCAGTAAAATCGGGCTAAAATCTTTTTGAATCCTCTGCGGTAGTTTTCGCTGAAAATGGCGTACAAGCATGGATTTAGAGCGCTGTTAAAATGAGCCAGGACCAGTCGTACGTGCAGCCAGTCACAGGGAAGATCGTGGCCGTAAGCATACATGCTGAGTCTAACATAATACAGAAACCAACAGAGTACAAATGCGATGACTACGATGGATACCAAGCGAAGGACCTTCTTTTTCATGACTTCTCTACGTCGGAACCCTTCGCTGTTATTGGACGAATTTTCAGGTGTAAGGCCGGGGGCTTTTCTTTTTTTTAAAGTGACAATTATAGCGGTGTACAAGATCACAATCGTTAGGAGAGGAATCGAGAAGATTGCTATCATGTTAAAATGATAATAAACTCTTTTGGCCACCTCGCCGAATGTGTCGTCAAGGAGAAGATTGCAGTACAGTTTTCCATCTTTCCCAATCATTGTTCGCACGGCATAAATGCTGGGAATACGAAAAGCCAATGCAAAAAGCCACATGCATGCTATTACGGCTTTGCAAAGTCGCGAAGAGACCAATGTTCGCAGGGGGAAGACCACGGCATTAAAGCGATCAAAGCTGATAGCGACCACCGTAAAGATAGAAACTATCATCGGTGTTTGATTAAGGAGAATGGAGAGCTTGCAGAAGACAAGCCCAGTGGTTCCATCGACGACCCATTCGAAGCCAAACATCGCCATAGTGAACATCCTAGGCATGTATAACGTGATCATCAGGTCCGCAATGGCCATGTTAACAATGTAGAAATTCACAGTGGTCCGCATGCGTTGGTTCTTTCGCACAACAGCGACAACCATGGAGTTTCCAATCAGAGATACCAAGATCATGAAGCAATATGGAAGAATACGAGCCACTTTGATGGCCACTGAATCCCCGTGGAAACATCCGCTCTCGGACACCAGATCTCTTGAAGACAAGTTAACAGTCGACATGTTGGGATGGGAAAGGTGGTGAACCCTACTGATGGCCGCTCTCTCCATTTAAACATGAGAACGCGAATCCCACAAGCATCTATCAAACAAGATAAGAGCCGAGTTAAGTGGCAAAAACTGTGTGCAGGTGGACAGCAAGCGTCCCTCCTTCGCCTTGTGATGAATTCAAGAATGGAATAAATACATGACATACTTTAATTAGGGAGCATCTTGTTTGTTGTCAAACGAATGTCACACATAAAATTCTGTCCTAAGCCACGCAATGACAACTGAAGCATTGAAACCTCTTAAAGATGGATTTCTGGTAGAATATTAAAACGAAAACAGGTGCATTGTGAACATATAACTGCCTGAGATAATATCTTTTAATTTGCATGTGTCTCTGTAGGCTTGCTGGTTTTAGCGTGGGCTAAAAAACGGTTTAAGTCCATTCACGCAAAGTTTTGCTTTTGTAGTCGCAGCTGGTTGCAAGGCATCTAATCATCTTTCACTTGGATTCATTTGATATGGAAACTGACAAATTCCACTCTTTCGGAATAAATGAACACAGTAGGCAGCGTTTCTGAACGGTTTAAGTACTTTACAAACGAGCATCGGGGACAATTCCTTAACCCGAAACAAATTCGTGCTGTCTCTAAACAACAATAATATTACAAAAAGCAACAAAATCAGTCTTGCTTTCCGTCACAGAAACCTGACTCCCCGATCAACTGTGGCAGATGAAGAAAAAATACCATTAAGTCTCACCGTCTCTGTGATCACTTAAAGCTATCTTAAATTACAAACAATTTCAGACTTATATGTTAATGGTATTACATGGATTTTAATCCAAAACTGAGATCCGAGTTAAATGGCTTTCCGGAACATGGCTATATGGATTTTGCTAAAGCTTTTAATTTCAATCGCTCGCATCAGTGCTTAAGTTGAGCGAAGGAAGTTCTCTTGGTTAGTATTTACACAAGACACTCTTTTTTTTAGATATTTGTATTTCATTACATGAAAGCTGCATAAATGAAAACTGCCAATGTTTTTCATTGCTGTTGGTCTGGAACACCTAAGTGGAATTACTCATTAAATTAACACGCATTTTAAACCGTTTTTGACTTCATGTTACTTAAGATTTCCTGTGAAAGCTCATAGCGAGAAATTTCAAGTCAAAAGTGTCTTTCAAGAATTCCACGCCTCCTAGAAGTGGCGGTCATACAGTTTTGTATTACTGTTGCTGGGTGACTAAAAATCTCTAGCAATGTTGTGTGCGCGTTGATTATGACAATTTGTCTCTGTTTTGGCCATCCATTTGACGAGTAACCGAATATGTCGAGAGTTACTTTGTTTCTTCAAAAATCCAATTTAATTTATTCCAATCTGAATATAATTTTCCTTACGAATTGTGTACATGTGATTGCTTTTTTAAACAATTCTGAATCGTCATTCCCCCAATTCTTGAATTTTTCTCCAGCACCACTAACCAAGTGAAACTAAGGAATGTAAGCCAACTGTGATTATTATAAATTTACCGTAGTCTATTGTGAATCCGTGAATATGATTGGCCAAATTACCATTTTCTATCTGCTGATAGTCAACAGTTACGAATCAGCGCATATCGCGCATCACGTTTGAACCTGATCTAACGTAATAAAACACTTTTTTTCTACGCGTTACTTGATATTTTTTTCTTTTTATGCAATGAGACAACGGTAAATTTATACGAAAACAATTAGACTACTCGCCCTCGTTTTCTACGCTGCGCCTCGTTGACTATCTGCTCGTAGAAAACTCGGACTCGTAGTCTAATTGTTAAATAGTTAAGAGGAATGATTGGCGCACATCTTGTAATGACTTAAAACCCATATTTGAGCCATTCTCTTTCCCTCTAGCGTGTCCTAAACAATTCAGTCTATTCTAGGTGCGTGGGTATCTGAGCCTCACGAACGGTGATTTCAAATCTAACGAGCGATAGCAAGTGTTTTCACGAGAGATGTTTACTTTGGTTTTGTTTTTACTTTACTGAAGTGAAGTTTTTAGACGGTTAAACACAGTAATAAACCTCGGTAAATGGCAGCAAAATCAAACGTAAGCCGAGAGTCGAGAGTTGAACGCCTCATCAGGCATGGTTTAGCTCAGTAACCGACGGTAACCAAGGAAAAGCAGCCGTTGTCGCGACATTTTGGCAGCAAGTGTTCATGCGTTCAGCGTGTAAGAGAAAGATTCCTTCTGATATAAGTAGACTTCAAGTCAACGGGCTAAATTAACTCATGTTTACGCAAAAAAATATCCTGGACTGCAGTTTTCCTTTCATCGTCAAGTACCGTAAGTGTTTCCTTTCTGGTGGAAGTTCACCAGCTTGGTAGCTGTGTACAGGCAGACGCAACTAAAAGAAGACCTACCCTAGAGAGAGAGAAAAGAATCATAATCGAAGTCTATGGAGAAGAAACTAAATTGACTAAGCGGCCCTGAATAAGAAGAAGTACCGTTAAACGTTTACGTAGCCCGTGCTCCGCGGCAAATGCCGTTTCATATGTTTTGCGGAAAGAGGCTCGGCGAGATATCAAAATTTTCTTTCCACTATTTATCTACAGAGCGTTACATTTAAGGAGAGTTTGGGTCGACATCACCCCTTGCAAACGGTGTCGACAAAACCTAACCCGGATCACGGACCGGACTACGGACCGGACCAAGGACCGGACCACGGACTAGTCCAGTCCCTGAACTCTCCTTTCTTCCCCCCCCCCCCCATATAGGGGCTGAACCCGGGTGGGCGAAAGAAGAGTCCAGGATAACTTGCATGCGCATGGTCAGAACGAACCAATCAAAAATTAGTAGGTCCTAACCACGCTGCTCGCGTCAATGTGTGGCGCAATTCCTTTTCAGCTCGCGCTCGCGCAACTTCTTTGACGTTGATATTGTGGTAAAAACGTAACTATCGAAATATGGCCATGGTTTATCGTAGTCTGTACTTTTATCACATCGACAACGAATACGCGTCATTACTCTTTTCCCAAACATTTTTTCGTATTGTTTCAGCATATTAAGCCAGTTTGCAAAAGTTTTTGAAAGGAAAGTCTGACGCGTACAAGTAGCTCATTTGCATAAAGCAGCGCGTGCACTTTCAAGTCCGAGTCGGTGTTGTCAACAAATCTTGGCAAAGATTTCTTTCATTATCTTTGATATTGTGATAAAAAACAAATCGAATGTGGTATAGCACGGTACGTACTGGTGAAATTTCACTGATTTGGGATTAATTGACATGATTTTAATCAATCTGAATGCAGAAATTGAATGCAGATATGATTCAGAAAATCGCGCCACAAGCCAAATCTGAAAAATACTTCCAAATATGGTTTTCCCCCGATTTGGGGGGAAAAATGGCGGCGTTCTGAGCATGCGCATGCAAGTTATCCTGGACTCTTCTTTCGCTCGCCCGGGTTCAGCCCCTATATGCGGCGGGAAGAAAGGAGAGTTCAGGGACTGGACTAACCACGGACCGGATCGCGGACCGGATCACGGACCGGATCACGGATCGGATCGCAGGAGAAAAAAAATTAAAGAAAAAAATTAATTCGCTTATAAGATAATAAAAAAAACTAAAAGTGGAAAACTAAAAGAAATGTTGCGTTACAAGCCAAAATAAAGTTTGCGAGACATAATGGAGCCCAGGCCCCCCTGAAAGTTGTTTTGCTGAGCGACTTTCATGGGAAGGTTATGAAGTGCGCGCCACCATGCAAGAAAGCAATCGAGAGGCAGGCATCATTTCATCAGACAGTTACCATTTCTTTGATGTATTATTATAGTTAATGAGAAATCTTACGTAGGAAAGCTCAAGGACATGACTTTCTTTGAAGAAACTACGTCACGATTTGCGTATCTTGAAAAAAAGTAACCTAGATTACGTAATTGCAGTCCTTGCTAATCTTTACCATTCTTAACGATCCTCATTTCGTTTTGATTTGTTTTTGCTTCAAGTGTGTTCTACCCTAGAACACGATCATTTCAAGGTTTTATTCTATTCAAAGGCAACTCTTTACAACCCTCCAAATGACTTAAGGTTACAGTATACCTTCAGATCGATAATTTTCTTATATTTCTAGATATTGCTCGAAGTGGGAGCTTTAACTTTTTTAAAAAAATGTCGAAAAAGACTAAATATTGGCGGAGAAATCGCATTTTCACGTTTTCGAAGGAAGTAAAAGTTTACCTCTTAGCTTGATTGACAGTCCTATGAGGTTATGCAATCAACCGAGACGACTTCCCCGGGATTTAATATATAAATGTGAAGAACCGACTACTCAGTTGATCAGCCACCATGCAAGCATCTTCCTTGGTGTAATTCTTTTAAGTATGAATAAACTTAGACCATGGAAATGTCCGTGGACCAATTCGAAGAAGCGAAAGAAGCGAACTAACAAATAAAATACCGCAATGAGCGAACAAGCGAAAGTTGGTGAAACGTTGAAGCTTCGGCTTTAATCCCGATCAAGCCTGCAAAAGATCGAGTCGAGAGTTGAGAATAGCGTTGTAATGATAGTACATGTTCTTTCTGGCTGGCTTGCCTCTTCTTATCCAATCCGGAGTGCTTTTCTCCAACATATCAGCTGAAGAGTTTCCGTCGAATCTGTCATAAATAAACGAAAGTGTTCTTGCCATTTCGCGTAAAGGAATGGCTCGATTGCTGCATGGATGTTTGTTCATCCTACAAACACGGCAGTGATAATTGCACCCGAAAGGTTTTCTTATAACCAAAAATTATTTCTATCAACATCGGAGAAAGTGAAACATGCCCTCTTTCTGAAATCGCCATAATCATTCTCTCTGTGAAGTTTAATGGTTCAACTGAAGCTGCCGCCGCGTTTTCTTTTACCACCTTGTTTTTCCCGCCTAACCACTTTAGTTTGCTTTGCTTTCTATTGGTCGTTCCCGTTGCTGCCTTCCCCATTTTGCTCCATTAGAGGAAATTGGTTGAAATCATCATGTGTTTAATTTGTTTAGTCTGTTTTAGTTTTTTGTGTTTCGATTCATACGTTCGTCCTATTACCATGGTGACCTGTTGTATGACAGTTTACCCTTAAATTGATATAAATTTAAGGAATAAAGGAATATCACACCTGGATTAAATAAGACGTTCTGCATGAAACAATAGTTACTCTAGTGTAATTTGCTCAGCAAAATCAGTTTAAAATTTACAGTCTTGAATTTTTTTCCTTGATACGATCCGTGATCCGATCCGTGGTCCGGTCCGTGGTCCTGTCCGTAATCCGATCCTGATTTTGTCGACGCGGGCTGCAAATTGACAATTTATTGCAGTGTTTATTGCACATTTCTGTGCAACATTGCAGCACTTGCTTTTCCAAAAATCGCCCGTTGTATGCGGCATACTTTAGTAAATTTTAGTTTCGTGTAAACAGCGTCTCTAATAACTGCGATTTAGTTACGAAACCTCAGTAAGCAGTAACCGTAGTAAGCCTCTCTCGTGATAACACGGCATAAGTCGGGATAGAGGCCAGTTGGAGGGCACGAATGCGGTTAATACTTCAAATAGATACACGATTTATCTACGAAGCTGAGTCCTTACAGTATGCGATAAAATAACTTATCACAGAAGCCACCTTTTGTGGTTCGGAGGTAGAGCGTCCTATCGGAAAGTCATACATGTAGGTTCGACTCTTGTTGCGATCACTCAGTATTTTCTATCCAGGCCTTGCTCTACTAAAGTGAAAAAGAACAATTCGAGGTAAAAACACCGTCGGAGTTTCTAACACTGGAATTTTGGGGTAAGGACTGTCTGTTAAGAAGAAGGGACATACCTATGCCCAAATGTGGCATTGCCAAATACCGATATGCCTTTTATCTTTCTTGTTGTCTTTAACGAAGACTTCTATATAGCCCACTGAAAAGTAATTACATGTTCAGGGTGGCTTTCTGTTCAATGTTCTGAATAATATCTGAATACTCAGAAACATGACACTTAACATTACCGGTATCTCTCTCCCTTTCTTTAACGACGACCGAGCTGCTATATGAGAGTTGTATTCGATAAAGGTCGTACGATTTTAGTTCAAGAGTTTGACCGCGTTCTTCCTGTTTTTTTTGTTTTTTTTTCTGCCTTGAGAATGACTCGGCGTGTCAGAAGTCATCGACATATTCTCTATTTTTCCATGTAACTCATCAAATTTCTGATTTTGATTTAGGCAGTAGACCTTTAAATGATCATTGCATTTTTCCCCACAACGGAGACGCAATAGCTAGGGCTCTGACGTAGAAACACTCACGTCACTGCCGAGAATGCGGTTACTATTAAAGGTACAACATGCTTTACAATAAAGATGGACTTTGAGATACCAACATGTCGCATGGATGTTCATTTTAAGATGAAATAAGAGTAGCAGAGAACTAGAGCTCCATATGAGCCTTATTCCCCAGGTAATACTGTCACAGTATGTCTAGCGTGACAGACCATATATGGGCATGTGCGCCTTTTTGCATTCTTGTGAGGCGCCACGCACCTCTCGTAAGGTCTAACAGGATTGGCCGAGAAAACAATAGAATAAACAACAGAAACAATGGCCCTAGTCCTGAAAACAATAGAGGTGGATGACTCCGGGAGCAAATAAAATTAGAGGTTCCGAAGAGGTGCATGACTACTGATTCTTGTAGTCATTCGCCCGGGTAGAACTGAATGTGATTAAAAGAAGTTAGTCAAGGGAAATACGTGCTCTCTAGACATTATTCTTCGGCAAATACCTCTCAAGGTACCTTTAGATCTCGCTCCCGGTTTCTCAATCGCCAGGGGAGGGGGATCCAGAAATACTGAGTCAATCTTACTCACATGAACGGCAGCTTTACACGCATTTTCCTCCTCCACAAAAGCATCTACGCAACAAGCGTAGAAGACTGAGTAAAAGGTTATCCGCGGAAGCACTGGGTACAATGTCTGAAAATACCTTTGGAGTTATTTTCAGTTGTTTAATTATTTTAATTAACCCGTCTTGAAAATAAGGCCTATATGGGGGATTAAATCTCTTACCTTCATCCTCTCTATCCATGTGCAGTAACGCAAAAAGATTCCTCTCAGACGATTGTTCTTTATTAATCCCCTTCTCTGTGCCGCCGGTTTTTATTATTGAATATTATTAAAAGTGAAATAACTCGTCAAATGTGAGCTTAGAAAGCAACTAAAAGAAACCTTGATTTTGTCAAAATTAGACTATGGCAACCTGATATAGATCTGTTACCCTCTACCACAATTCTTACCACGACGTTTGCAACAAGTTATACTTGTACTTGCTGCCGCAAGTTTTGTACTCGGTCACTATTTTAAGACCGTTCGCGATGTAATAAAAATCGGATTGCTTCCAATTAATGAAGGCACAGGGAGCACTCAATCTTTCTAAGTAGGCCGGAGAGGGTAAATAATGGAACGAAAAGAGTCAATAGTCTACCTTTGTTGTCATTTCTTATGCGAGCTTACAGAGAAAACAGCTACTTACAAGTCATGTGTAACACTGCTGGGCTAAGCTCGTACCTAGGCCTTTTCGCGTTCTGCAATTTTTTTGTTGTTGTTGTCTCTGTTTAAATATAAACATTGACAAGTGTCTCGAAATATCTTAAAACTTGGAATCTTCCGAAAGGGGAGTTCAGCTGCCAGACTCCTAATTAGGAATAATGAGTCTCTTTTATTGAAAAGGTTTAAGCTATTTACTAAAGAGGAATGAAAAATTCTCATCGTCTTGAATTCAATTCGCGTTATAATATCTTTTGTGCCTTTTGTTCTCCAATCGCGATAAATTTGAAGCTTTTGAAAATTCGGATGCTTTTTAATTGAACTTTCCTTTGACACAAAGTTAGTTTAGCATTGTCATGTTACCGTACAAAGTGCAGGAGTGTCCCCTTCCTACCTCCCCTCGGGCATCCTCCACCCTGTTATTTCATTACAGTTTATGAAATTAGTTTACCGATAAAGTGGTCCTCGACTATTGTTAAAATCAATAGTGCATCAAGATAAAATAATTGCAAAAAAGTATATCACTCAAAGCCGACAGATATTGAAGCTTCTTGAAGGTTTACGTTTAAAAGGATGAGTTTTAATTAAAATGGAGAAATTAAAGTGCTTGATTTAGTTGTTAATTCTAATCACTGATCATCAGTTTTGGTAATCCTTCACTGCGGCAGATTTTTGCTGTACCGCAGCTAGAAACTGTGTGGAACTTTCACGGGAGTTATAAAGCGTTGGTAAAAAGATCTAGGTACTCCCAGAAGTCGTTCTAGTTAATTGGTCCCTCATATATTGCAAAAGACTGATGGAGAAAGAATTCGCCTCAAACACGACTTCTTCCACTTTTGAAAAGGAGGAGTGCTTTGTCTTGGATTCTATTACCCTAAAGATAGTCCGTATCTGCGCGTATTGCATTGTGATATTCGTCTCTTTAACGGGCAACCTTTTAATTATAGTAGTGACAAGAAAGGTCAAGATGACGAGGAGGAAATCTATTCATTATCTCATAGTAAACATGGCCGTGGCAGACATATTTCTCACTCTATATATGCCTCGTGTTTTAAGTCTCGTATATGCTGGATTTGAATGGCAAGTCGATGGTATGCCAGGAAAACTATTCTGCAGAGTTTCAACTCTACTCAACCAAACCTGTATGGCAGCGTCAATTCTTACTGTTGTGGCGATCAGCTTTGATCGTTTCCTTGCTATTATTTTTCCATTGCGGACCTCGCTTGTGACAATTCCCAGAACTAAATTGCTGATTACTCTCATATGGCTGACAGCTTCTGCATTTCGATTTCCAGTGGTGTATGCAGCCACTTTAAGCAACGTGGACGGAAAACAACATTGTTATATTCAACTGGATGAAACATTTGGCAATGGAACTGAAAAAAATCTACTACTTTTTCAATCTTTTATGCCTTTTCGCTGCACCTTTCCTGGCTATTTTAATTCTATATTCTGCTATAATAGTCAAGCTGAAAAGAAGAAAACTATCAAAGCCCGAGAATTCGTCAAGGTGGAATTCATGGCAACAGCGCAAAGAAGAGACTACAAAGAAAGTGTTGTCTATGGTGACGGCGGTGGTAATAGCATTTCTCTGTTGCTGGTTGTTGTATTTTATTCGCTTGATTTTGTTTTCCTACGATGTGGACGTTTCATGCAATATTCAGTTTGTGCGTTTATTTCTCGCTCATTCAAACAGCGCCATTAATCCTTGCCTTTATGTGGCATTCAGTGAGAATTATCGTTGTGGCGTCAAAATGATTTTCTCTCAATGGTGTAGTTTACAAGATTGCTGCAGAAACAGCTATATACTACCATCACCAAAAGGGACCGGGAACTCTAAACCTGCATTTTATGAGCAAGAATTGACTACTGCCGGGAAATGTACTTTCCTTCAAATTTGCAATGACACATGTTCTGTATTCACCGTCGAAACGATCTCGCTCTCTCCAGTCCTTCGGAACAAGAAAGAAATTCAAAACTACTTTTCTACAAAGTTGTAGTGTCACATGTTCCGTTTTCACCATGGAAACGAACTCGCCCTCTCCAACCTTCGACACCAGGAAAAAACATGAGCATTGTCAATTCTATCTAGGCGGCTGCAAACAGTTTCCAGCACTTTCCAGGATTTCCAAGATTTTGATGTGTCATTATAGCCACTCTTTATCGGTAGATGCTACAAGCCGAGAATGGTATCAGGAAACTACCCACTCACTGGTGAACTCGCTGTTATTATTTTGGTGACAAATAGGTTAATATAGCAACAGAAGAACCTTCTATGCTAAAAACACTTTTAATTTCAGCTCTAACTGCTAATAACTCAAAAACGATTCGGTGACGCTCTTGACTTTTTAGAAATTCAAAGTGGATTTGCACCTAATTTTTGTGTTTCATCCTGCTAGTCAAAATTCAATAGTATAAAATTGGCATCCAGAGGTTGCATGAGTGGGCTAAATATAACGAAAAATATAACAGAAATACTTATAGCAAGATAGAGTGAAAACATAGAGATAGTTACAAAGACCATGTTTTGTTGTAATTTTGGTTTTGGCCAAAAAAAAATTAAACCTATAGGGAACATTCCGCCGATAAACATTTCAAAGAACAATGAGGATTTACTAACAGTAATACTGAATTTCGCAGATCGTGGTAGCTTCAGTTTAAATTAAAGACTGTACATAACTTATTTTCATGTAAACTATTGCGGCTTACACATGAATTAGACTTTATAAATTATTCTGCTTTTAGCCCTAAATTATCCACCCTGCAAGTAGCTTGTCCACTGTGAAGTGAAGCTGTTGTAACTGCGGAATTCACTACACCATTGTAGAGACATTCATATTTGGAACAACTAAAACAACATCGAGGGCTTGTTTTCTTTAAATATAAAAGGTTTAGTGGGAACTGAATGGCCTGAAAAGAGCCCCGTGAATGATTTTGTCCTGCACACTGAATAGTTCGTAACAAATGCTCCACTACACCGACCAGTCGGCCATTGCAGTTGTGATTCACACACCGTAGCGATACACCGACCTTTTTTTTGGCTTTCGAAAATTCTGCTCCCAATGCTGAAAAACACGAAAATTTCTTACGCTGAAACAAAATAGTACAAAACTTCAAAATAGTACAAAAGTATGGTAAATATAGAATCTCTTGCGTCACCACAGTTGAAGAGCAACATCACGCTGGACTTTACCCATGTGACAGGACGAGGGGATCGGCAAGAAATTAAACTCGGTTTCGTTCGCCGGCTTCTTCGACTATTAACGTGGGAATACGAAAAGGGATCGAGAAGGTATGGTTTTCGCTCGCTGGAACACGAAAGAAAATCGGCAAGGTATGGGGTTCTATTGTTTACTGAAAAACACGCCAGAAAGAGTGGTACTCAAAAAACAGTTCCCCGAGATGGTTTTTGGCTTATTAGCAGTTAAGAGGCTGTCTCTCTCTAACAACCACCCACTCAAGTTCGCTTAAATAATAATTTTGCCTGAAACTCTGGTAACTGAAAGACTTTACCAAGGTTGGAATAAAAACAGATTTGTTTTGAATCGAAATGATTTTCTAGTCGCATTAGCAGCCATTTAATATTTCGCCTCGTCAGGGTCCCTCCGGCCGTCTACAAAAGCATAAAATTGGCAATTTTCGTGACGCTGTAAAATATTTCATTCGCAACATCTAGCAATGAGTCGTATGTCATTGTGCTCATAAACCTTTCTAGTTTGCCAAGATATTAACCCGTTTTGTCTTAAATTAAGTGGCAAGAAGAAATCAAGCATATTACTGAAAACTAAAATGGCCTTTCATTTACAAGCTAATTTTTAAAACTTGGGAGCTAGCTGAAACCTCTAGTCTACACAGCGGCAAAGTGTAGTCCTTTATCGGCAACAATATGCAAAACACCTATACGATTTCAGTATTTCAAAAGTTATGGCAGTTTGTATTAGCACATGAACGAGTATTTCCGACATTCAAGCCTATATCAAAATAAACCTATCTGAGCAGATTCTAATATAACTACAGCGTACCTGCTTCGATACTTGGGTTTATTTCCAACTTCAGTCATTTCCAAGCCTTCACGTTGTTGAATTCAAAAGCAGTGTCAGCAATTAGGTAGGTTTTGCCTTCGAAACTAGAGCACGCGGCTTTATCGAGTTTCTGGGAAGCGTACAAAGCTCGACTCCCTGGCCACATTTTGGGCTACAATATTCTATCGAAACTGGATTTCTTCAAGAATCAGATAACAAACTTACCAAATCTGGTATCAAGGAGAAACCCGAGCTTTGCAGGCTTAAATTTTGAAGGAATCATCCCGTGTAGATCGCTGGAAGATGGGTATCAGTGTGATGCTTTTTCCACGAAGGTTGGCACAAAAGAGATTAGACCGCTGGTTGTACCGAACTCATGTTCCAGCGATCTAAACTGGGAGACTTTTTTAAATTTTAAGCCTTCAAAGCTCGATTTTTTCCTTGATAGCAGACTTGGATAGTTTGTTATCTGATTCTTGAAGAAATCCACCTCTGAAACGATGTTTTGATAGACTATTTTAGGCCAAAATGTGGCCGTGGAGTGGAGCTTTGTTCGCTTCCAAGAAACTCGATGAAGCCGTGCTCAAGCTTCGAATGCAAAATCACCTATTTACTGGAACTGCTAGTGAATTCAACAAAGTGAAGGCTTGGAAAATTACTTAAGTTGGAAATAAACCCAGGTTTCGAAGTAGGCAAGCTGTAGTTATAACAAAGTCTGCTCGGCTATGTAGTCTTGAAGTTTCAGCTAGGTCACAAGTTTTAAAAATTAGCGTCTAAATGAAGGCTATTTCCAGCCATCGTTCGATGGCGAGTAATAGTACTTAGTAATATGCTTGGTTTGTCTTGCCACCTAAATAAAGACAAAATTGGTTAGTCTCTTGGAAAAGTAGAAAGGTTTATGAGCAAAATGACATAAGACTCATTACTAGATGTTGGGAATAAAATATTTTACAACGTCAGGGGAATAAAATATTTTACGTCACGAAAATTGCCGATATTATGCTTTTGGAGACGGCTCGACAGGCCCTGGCGAGGCGAAATATTAAATGGCTTCTAATGCGGCTAGAAAATCATTTCAAATTAAACCAAATCTGTTTTTATTCTAACCTTGGTAAAGTCTTTCAGTTGCCAGAGTTTCAGGCAAAATTATTGTTTAAGCGAAATTGAGTGAGTGGTTCTTAGAGAGACAGCCTCTTAATGATGAGTTATGGTTGCTTTTAACAAGTCATACTGTTGCTAAAGTAATCTACCGTATCATGCAAGAAACTTATAACAACGTGTTCACCAATGACTGCATTTTCTTTATCCTACGATTGAAGAACGATCAAATGACAAAGAATGGTAGCCTGCGTAGCAACCGTTTCTGCGCGGTTTGAAAGCAAAGAATCACAGGGATCCCAAACCACACGGAAACGATTGCTACACAGGCTAAAGAATGGTGGTTAGAATGATTCGTCACTGAAACCTAATTAAGACACGCTTTCCTTTTTGAACAAGCACAGTACATTTTCACCTGTGCTCCACAATTCCAGAATACAACAACGGAAAAACGTAGTTTTAAATAAGAAAGGTACTTTTGAAACGTATTTTTTCCTGTCAAGTCAATGAAAACGGATTGACAGCGAAAAGCGAAAGCTTGTCAGCGCTTATTATCAAACGAGACTGTAGATAGAACAGTTTTCAGTAACTAAACTTAGCTGCTTAAGCCCCGTCCGCACTATGTGAGAGAAAGCCTGTTTGAAAGCGCAACTTTATTTCTTCGTTTAGGCCTACCGTCCACACAATCCGTCATGAAAACGGAGCTTTTCGTAAACGCGCTTCAAACAAGCGGAATTTCAAAACGTCGGCTTTGCGTTTTAGTGTGCGGAAGGAAACATTGTGAAGATGGAGCTTTTCAAAAGGATGAGGCGGGTAGGAGATAATTAATCATGTTATTTCCGTGTCCGACTCTTCTTCAAACACAAGTCCAAAATTACCGGAAATTTCTCTGTCGCAGTTTAAACGGAAAACGTTTGATGCGCTTTGATGATGAAAATTTCACTTTCAAATTTCTCCGGCATAGCGTGCACAGAAAACATTGATTTGTTCTCAGAGTCGGAAAACGCCATTCCCAAATTTCTCTCTAGTAGCGCGCATGGAGCGTAAATTCATACAGGGTCACCCACGACATAACTTGCCCTTTCGAGCAATATAATTCTTGTCAGTAATAAAAGTACTTTCTTAGTACTAAACTAACAAGAATTTTAAAACTTAGAATGGCTTGTCACCAAACTGATAACATTTGCAATACACTGTAAGCACAAGAGGACATCGCTATAGAAATTTAATATCCCATAAAACTTGTTCGTATACAATCAAAAGCGCATATCAAGGCGCTTTCAGGTCAAGTGGGACAAGCGTATAAACAACTTTCAATTCGATAATTCATTAAGTGTTCCACAAAATAAATATCACCAATATGAATTTTTTTATCAATCCTCTCTTTTTTTATTAATATTTGCATAGTTTCATTGTTCAAAACAAGGTCTTCCGTCAGGTTCGTAAAATCTTCCGTTTGGCTAAATAGGTCAAGCCTCTGTGGGGTCAGGTCTATATTCCTACGAATGATGAGTAAATGATACAAATTCCCTCTACAAAACATATTTTAAGCTTGAGCAATGTTGCGTACTGTATCAGCAAATTACTTTTAAGCAGAAAACCAAATCAATCCACAGTTTTCTTTTTTTTCGCCGCATTTTGATAGCAAAAATGATGGAAATTATTTTTTTGGTTAACCAGTTTGGCGTCTTTTCGTATATCAAACCAATACATGCCATTGAAAAATTTCAAAATATCTGATAGTTTCAAATTTTTCAAGGTCATTGAAATTTCAGCCTAATGTTATACCCCCATGACATAAATCTCCGAAATGAGTTTGATTTTTTTGATACTACCTGAGTATTAACATCTACGCTAAACCTTTGGATATTATGCTAACATTACACTGAAAACCACAGTTCACTGCGCGGTAGAATTTCACCTGTTACAGATAAATAAAAGTTAATAAATTTCTCACGAGAAACCCTTGTCGACTTAGCCTAATACATGTCTGTAATATATTCTTATAAAAGCTATTCAATTACGCTTTCCACCACTGATGACCCAATGCGATTGCATTAAAGTGCTGAGTTTATATCTTTAACGTTTCGTTTTCAGTCCAAACATTTACTTCTGCAGATCAGTTAGAATCTCGTCTTGTACAAAAACGATTGACTTTTTTGGGCTCAGTGAATTCTAGACTTTTTGTGGCGCAACAATATTCTACGTTTTTAACTAATAACTTATTATCTTTTTCTTTACAAATTCTGTCATTTACCCTGTTTTTTATTTCGTTTTCTTTCAAGGTTGCTCATCTTTGTCTTGTGGATATATGGACAAAGTAATCCCCATCGAGGGAGAAACTCTTTGTGTTAAATTACCCATAGCTAAGCCTGGTATGCATCCACAAAGAGGGCTTCGGCTCAGAATGTTCCAAACACCACCACGGAAGTTTTCGTTCAACAGAAGGTACAGACAGGGATTAATCGCGCTGTTAAGATGGGCCAAGAACAACCTGAGAAACTTGATGTCACAGCTCACTTGAATTTTATGGGAAAACAGAATAAGCTGGACAAAATAGAGAATCCAACACAGCACAAACACAGCGACGACGATCATCACCATGCGAAGAACTTTTCTCTTTATGACCGCGTCCCGTCTTTGTTGCCTTCCCATGCTACGTAAAACCTCTTCTCCGGGGACCTTTCTTAGTTTCAAGGAGATCAAAATACCTGTATAGAGCATAACCGTCACCGATAGAGGCACAGCAAATAAACCGATTAGGGTAAACTTATAATAGGCCTTCTCCGCTCCTATGTAAAACGCATCGTCCAGAGACAATGAGCAACTCCACTTGCCATATCTGTCATAATCTGTTTCAAGACCGTATAGCATTGGCAAGCGAATAGCGACGGATAGAATCCATATCATGGCAAGAATTATTTTGCAAACCGTTTTTGTAATGATTGTCTTTAAAGGCAGGACCACAGCGAAAAATCTATCACAGCTAATGGCGACCACGGTAAATATCGACACGCATATGGCTGTCTGATGCGTGAAGACGGCAAATTTGCAAAATATAAGTCCGATAGTTCCTCGTACTTGCCACTGGTAGCCAGAATACCATACAGACATAACACGAGGCATGTATAGTGTTATCAATAAGTCTGCTACACACATGTTGACGATAAAGAAGTTGACAGTCTTTCTCATCCGCTGCTCTTTCCAGACCACAGCAATTATCACAGAGTTTCCGAGCAACGAAACAATCAGTAGAATACAATAAGGAACGATTCGCAACATCTTAACAGCTGTTGAATCGTGCACGAAGCATTCATCGTTAATGACACTTGGGTCTCGTTGCGTCTGGTTTAGAGTTTCGTTTTCTAACGACATTATCTGGGAATTTCAGGACTATGCGACAACTGGTTGGAAAGAAGCCGGTTCGCGAGTACCAATTTCAGCTTGCCCGGCTTCGTTAACACTTTGCTAATACACGGATTGAATTTAAACCACCCCACTTTTTGCGGTTCAGGACTAAGCTCCGAGCAAACGCCGGTCTAAATGATAATATTGCCTGTGTCACCGATCGTCTAAACAGCGATCGGCTGCGGAAATTCTATATGCTTTTATTTATGGTAATCGGTTTCATAAAATACCAGTGGCGGGCGTTGAAATTCGAAATTCAAATACACCTGCGAGTGTCGATGTATTCCCGGTTGAGAAATAGCTTAATAGCAGAAAAAAAAACGCTTTACATTTACCGATAAACCGTTTAGAAAAAATGCGGTTTAGTTTGCATTAAGCCCAATCCATGTTGGTGTACAAGACGGAATTTGATTGCGAAGCACCGTTTCAATAAGGACGAAAACAAATGGACACATGCAAACACAGTTGACTTGATGGCTGAGCGGTCTTTACACAAAAATCGATCAATCTTCAATGACGCTAACATTTTCCCCACTTTTCAGATACAGGTTTTGTTGGTTTTATATTCAAACTGACCAATGGTTTACCACCACAATGTATTACAATTCAGACTGAATTCAAACAGTGCTGATGTCAGAAGTTAGCAGCTCCTGGTGGCGTTATTCGACTTTTTGAGAGGAATTTTAGCCTGAAAGTGAGATAACCAAGTTATCACCCTCCGTGCCATTCTGCAATTTTCTTAAGGACTTCACGCAAAGACTATTTTCAAGTAAGGGTATGTCGACACCAGACAGCTTTAATTGTAATTCAAAAATAACCCATTTTCATAGTAAGGGGTAATATGTTGAAAAGAAAGGCTTTTCATGTGTGATATTTGTCATACCTGAGTAAATGCTGGTATTTTACGTCTTAAAACATTTGACGTTCTGCAATATTGCGAGACAATTCCGATAACGGCTGTTTAAACAGAAAGCACGAGATGTAGGCGGGATTAGAAAGTGTTGACAACTTGACTGAAAAGAAGTCAAGCAATATTCAAAATTTATAAAATATCAGATTTTTGTGCGCGGCAAACGGCGATCGAAGTATTTTCAACTAAACAATAATTTGCAACGACACTGTTTTACAATTTAGATATTGGTATTTTCCGCTGATGTTATTGGACTTATTGTAAAGAGTTTTGCCAGGTTGATAAGGAAGTCAGATATTCTTTTTATCACTCTTTTCCCCGCCGGTGTCACAAATTTTAAAGTAGCTTAATACGTTCATACTGCCATAACTTTTGTACAATATTTCATTCCGGCATAAACTTTATCAGACAATACTACTACAGGTTTTTAATGCGAGAAGTCATATGCTAGGAAGAAAGACTTGTCATTATGTGATGTCATATTTGAATAATGCTGGCATTTTAAATGTTAAATGTTGACGTTGTGAAATATTTCAAAAAAATTCCTGTTCAATTCTGGTAGAGGCTGTTTAAATAGAAAGCACCAAGTGTGCCTGAGGTTACAAACCTTCCCTAAACTAAAACCATTTAGGAACTACTAAAAAAATTTGACTGTTTTTTCTAATTATAGAACGGAAATGCCTATCTTACCAGGAAGTTTGTGATTGGTTAGCTCGCGTTGGATTAAGAGAAACTTTCTTCCTTCCCAACATCTCAAAGAAATTAAATAGAAAAATTGTCTCATATTATGGGTCCGCGCGCATCCCAAGACTTACGGTCTCCGTCCCTGATTATCGCTCCTGCCCCAACTTGTGAAATCCCTACCCTTTTATATACCCGAAGCCCCTTTCGGGCGGAGCCTCCCCGTATAGGCTATAATAGGAAGTACCCCCCGGGTGTTTGGCCATCATTTGTTCAACTTTAAATAAACTATGTCTTGAGATCTGATCTTATACATGGCTGTGGTTACTGGGCATATGGTTTATTTCTTTGCTTATGCTCGCGCTGAAATATATCAAAAAATATCGCAAACACTCTTATTTTTCGGCCATTTCAACTTGAGTAAAAATAACACATAAATTGCGGTTATAAACATAACGAGACAACGCATGTTGTAAA
This sequence comes from Catalaphyllia jardinei, assembly GCA_022496165.2. Lineage (NCBI taxonomy): Eukaryota > Metazoa > Cnidaria > Anthozoa > Scleractinia > Caryophylliidae > Catalaphyllia > Catalaphyllia jardinei. Next base: position 32,502,275 of record CM042749.1, read on the forward strand.
AACTTTCATTTATAAACTTAACGTTTCGTATGCTCCAACATACATCTTCAGAAGTAACGGCTAACAAAATTACAATTAAATTTAAACACGAAGGCTTATACCAAATAAGGAAAGTAATGACAATGAAAAAGAAAATAAACAGACCTAGTTAAATCTGCTGGAAAAAATATGAATGGCTAGTACAGAAGAAGTTTCTCACTGCCAACATTTTCAGTGAGCAATGGTTTTAAATCGCAAATCAACAAGGTTTCCTTAATTTTACAGTGTATATCAGATTGTCCAGTGGCTAAAATGTCGAAGTGATCCCATTTAATTTTGTGGCCTGTTTGGGTCATGTGATCAGCAATGGCAGAAGAATGGCTGTTGCTCGTCAGCGCCTTGAAATGTTCCGTTTTCCTGTCATGTAAACGACGTTTTGTTTTCCCAATGTAGCAATCATCATAATCCCAGCAGCTAGCCCTATAAACTACTTTAGACTTAAGGGAGCGGCTGAGCCTGTCTTTATAGGGGAAAAAATACTTAATTCGGCGAGTGTTTCTGAAAATAATCCTAGGATTCAAACAGCCATAGAACTTGGAAATACATGATTTAAGCTGTTGAGTAACGATTTTACTTTGAATTCCAATATAGGGTAAAACAACGAAAATTTCTTTTTTGGGCACTGTAATGATATCCTGTAATGATATACACTGTAAAATTTAAGGAAACCTTGTTGATTCGCGATTTAAAACCATCTCTCAATGAAAATGTTGGCAGTGAGAAACTTCTTCTCTACTAGCCATTCATATTTTTTCCAGCAGATTTAACTAGGTCTGTTTATTTTCTTTTTCATTGTCATTACTTTCCTTATTTGGTATTAGCCTTCGTGTTTAAATTTAATTGTAATTTTGTTAGCCGTTACTTCTGAAGATGTATGTTGGAGCATACGAAATGTTAAGTTTATAAATAAAAAGTTTTTACAACATGCGTTGTCTCGTTATGTTTATAACCGCAATTTGTGTGTTATTTATATCAAAAAATCTCCAGGGAATAAGGGGTAGGCTGTGAAACATTTTCACACGCAGATTTTAAGCAAGCGGAACAGGTCGATTTCATTTTATAGAAGTAAAAGTCTACTTGTGGCAAGTCTAAGTGGAGGCGTTCATGCAGCTGCATGTAAGCATTAACTTTAAATGGCACCCTGGAACTGCAAACACTCATGCCCTGTCCACGCTGTGTCCGAGAAATATGAAAAGGATGTTAATCACTCCCAGGGGCGGGAGAGAAGCTATTAAGAAAACACATCGACTGTTTTCCATCCACACTTTGTTGGAGAAATTTAAAAACGCAACATTGGATCTGTTTTTGAGGATTGAATCATGACGTCATCATTTTGAAAAAACTCCACCTTTAAAATGTTTTCTGTTCACATTAAATCACCAAGCCGGCGTTTTCAAATTGCTTGGGTTTGAATATTGTGTTCGTTTGATGAGCGCCCGTTTTCGTGGCAAATTATTGTGTACGGAAGACCTAAAGGCCTAGAAACAAAGCTGTGTTTTCAAATATCTCAAGCGAAGTGTGGACGAGGCCTCAGTATAGTTGTTTATCGAGTCTTACAAGTCAAACCTGAAGATAAGATTTGCTAAAATTTCGCACTGGTCGGTGATCAGATAAGATCTCCGGTGATATCACAAATTGTTCTTGCGGACAGACTGGTTGGTGGTTTCCACTGGAGTGCCAGCAGCCTCATACCAAGAGTCTTTGTTCCCCTTGACCAGCATGCGGGAAGCAATGCCACCCTAGAGAGATCCCATTTGAAGTCTGAAACTATCAGACGTCCGGGACGTTTAAATTGTGCCTAGCTCATAAACACGTGGCTCAATCAAATGCAAGTCGCTTGTGTTTTTCTTTAGCATGTGAGGGCACATGGTTTTTTTCTGCACTTGTTTCCTGCACAAAAAAAGAACAAGAGCCAAAACAACCGGATGCTCTCGCAGGCTAGTTTTTTTTTCCAGTCATTGTCATTGTTTTTAAAGCCAATGAAACTTAGAGCTGCAATAGAACTAGGTACTCTTCACTGTGGATACTCCAGGCAACTTGTTCATTCTACATTCTTTGCTATTGGCATACCTACATTGGTTACGTGAGCTGGAAGTTTTTTCTTTCTTTTTACTTAACTTTCTCTAACTTCCCTCAACAAAGGAAAATAATGCTCTTTCCTCGTCGCCTTGTTGCAACTTGGAATGGAAATATCGCCTAGATTTTGCATTTCACGGAATGTTTACATCAGAAACTTCCATCCAAAATTTCTTGAACATGGCCTTATAAGCAATCAATCCTTATAAGCAGAAGATGACGATGCCAGTTTGTAACAAAACTTAAAACTAGTTTCTGTTTATCTCATTTGACTAAGAGAGAATAATTAATGTTTTCATTAAGACAGTATTTCCTTGATTTTTCAATATTTCCAATGCTCATTTTTCAACCACATTTGCTGCCAACTATTTCTTGGTGAACCAGAAACAAAAATGAAAAAAATGTTTAAAACACATCACATCACCCACCCTTGTCAAATGCAGAAGCATGATCGTTTAAATTGTAATGCCTTCCTATCCAACTATTTAATTACTGTTTTTCTTTGGTTTGTTATGAGTGAACACCGAATTACTGCTCGTACTCTAAACATGAAAATCAACCACAGTATTCACTAAACCAGACAATATTAAACATAATCCAAAAGAATTTTAATCCATTTGTTCCCTTCACGAGTTTGCTCACAGAGCACTTTGTTAATATATGCTGCTCCACAACTGACCGAACGCCTAAAAAAGGCTACCGGATCAGAAACTGTTCTCTTCTTGTTTTAAAACAGCGAAATCTTCTGGGTTGCTTCCTTTCTGACGACCAGATGCAATAACTGCTGCTAAACTTCAGTACTCAATCGAAGCGTTTCATCCCTTTGTCTTGAAACTTAGCAGGAGGCATCACACAACAAGACAAAGTATTTAGTTTTATATCTCTTCTATATTTAAGGCGTTTCTGGCTACCTTTGGCGTCCATTTTGATACGTGTCAATGGTGCCTCATCTCGTTTTATCAGCAACGTCATTAGACTTTCATAACATTTGTAGCGAGGCTCCGTCGATCAGGAGTAAATTCCTGAAGATTGCAGTATAGGGAATCGCATGGCCAAGACTAACGGGAAACACGAAGAAACGCAAGCTGGAGTGATGTAAGGTTCCCTCATTGATAATGCAATATCGATCAAAAGCATGGCTAGGACTCCTCATACACGTTTAGTTTCTTGGTCTTATTAATCAAAGGAAACTATGAAGAAGGCGTGGATGCCTATAATAAGTTTATACTTGGTAACTTTTGAAATGACTTTTTGAAACGTCTAGTATAACCAGAGAAGTAGACAAAATTGAATTTACAGGCTGTTTATTCAGGCTGCTTGTAAATGTTTGTTCAAAGTTCAAGTTCAAAGCATCAGCAACTGCTTGTATAACAATTGCATCAGCCAATGTGCCTTGGTGTGACATATTATATAATCTAAAATAATACCTTGACGATGAATGGCCTGTACTACTTTCAATGGATCTTTCTGGGTTGTTTCTCATATATTGAACTCCTGACCAGTACTACAATATTCATGTGATAGTTAGGTCCCCCTGATGGAACACAACTCTAAAGAAACAATCACCTGCACCATCAACATCTAATATTCTCAAGCCATGTTGTGCTTATCAAGATTGTAACAATTTAATACTATTGTTTGGATTATTTCCCTGAGTGTAACAGGGTCCGGGTTTAACTCAATATCACCTAAAGTCAATAACTTTGTCGTTGAAACCCAATATTTGTGATGTCGTTTCTTACACTTAATTGAAAAACATTGAACAACTGAACATGCATGTACAAATTCATCATGAAAGACATCTGATTCTTGCTGAGATGTCTTTTTATGCTTCGTAGTTCTTGTTTTGAAACATAGACATAATCAATAGCAAAAAGACCCTTAAACCCTTTGCACGAAAAATTCCAACTGGTTTAGATTCGAGATCCAGAGGCTACTCGTAAGTTACCCGTACGGCGACTTGTGTTTGCTATTCCTACAATCTCGTTTATTTGGGCCAGATTAGTTTCGGCGTGCGAACGCAGCAGGGAATACGGGAGTCCACGGAAATGCTAAAGTTACTACCGATCACGATCAGTTCTCTGAATTTCTCAGCGTTAAACAGCTCTTTTCGTATATAGTACAGCTACTCACGCTGAGTTTACCAAATGATAGAATTGCTTCGAACGTTTTCTCTTTCCAAATCAGGTGAGAAATCTTGTTTACAACACAAACTGCTCCACGAAAATACGGCTGGACAGGTATTGTCTGAGGAAAGTGTTCAACTACGACATTTAATAACAGGTTAGCCATTATTAAATTTAATGGTAACTTTAGTTATACTAGAGGAACCCCGTGTGAAAAGCAGATACAAGTCGCTGTACGGTCCTTTCTTATTGCGTGACATGTGCGTGAGTATTTATACCTTCGCTTAGCATGCAGCGCTAACGCAAAATTAATCCGGCTCCAAAGAAACCGCAGTCACTAGAATCGCTTAATTTTTCTAAAGGTAAACACAATAATTTGGATAAGGAAGAATCAGCAATTACAGAGAAATTCAATGAAATCTTCTCACTCCCGTACGAATAGTAAATACAAGTCGCCGTACGGGTGCTGTAGGGATAGCCACTGCGCTAAGATAATTACAGCAATCAAACGATGAAATCTTTTTCAACGCTGATGAATGTGGTACACAATTCACCATATGAGATCTTCCATACCTCTTGATTGTTTCATTTCTTAAATAAGTTCAGAATTTTCTTCCACGGATAAAATGATGGTCTCTATCACGGCGGGCGCCTTCGCTAAAACGAGTGGACGTTGAGCTACTTCTTCGTTTGTGTAATTTTCCATGGCTTCTGTTACCATCCGGCAAGTCTTCTTATTGTGTTTCGTTCTGCTTCACCTCAAGAGTGTTTTGATTGGATGTTATGAACTGATCAGTTTTGCTACTGATGTTTCCAGCAGTTTTGTCTGAGCTTACGTTTGATTCACAACTTTGCTGGTGAGTGTTCATAGATCAGAGGTTCGCTTGAAGTTTCGCTCGTAAGATTCACTATTTATAAACCCAGTGTGAGCTTGGAGGATCGACGAGTAAACTTCTCGAGGAGTAACGACTATTCGCATTCTATGCTCATTCTTTTAACCAGTTTTGACTCGGTTACACGTGCATGTGCCGCAGCGACTCGACGAGTATTAATTTAGGCGTTCCGTAAATCCGTGCTCATATTACGGTCAACACCTATTGCTGTCAACAGGTTAACAGGTCCACAGGTCTTCAAGTCCACAGGTACCCACAACCCACAACGCACAGGTCCAGAGTTCCAGAGGTCCCCAGGACCACAGGGCCACAGGACTACAGGTCCTCAGGTCCTCAGGTCCTCAGGTCCACAGGTCCGCAGGTCCACAGGTCCGCAAGTCCACAGGCCCGCAAGTCCACAGGTCTGCAGGTCCAAAGGTCCACAGGTCCTCAGGTCCTCAGGTCCACAGGTCCACAGGTCCACAGGTCCACAGGTCCACAGGTCCA
>CM042749.1:32507904-32518369 GCA_022496165.2 Catalaphyllia jardinei
AGGTCCACAGGTCCACAGGTCCACAGGTCCACAGGTCCACAGGTCCAAGGGTCCAAAGGTCCTCAGGTCCTCAGGTCCTCAGGTCCTCAGGTCCTCAGGTCCACAGGTCGTCAAGTCCACAGGTCCACAGGTCCAGACCTTCTGCTACATACATAATTGATATTCTGTCCACAAACCAGAACCCACAGATCAGACCTCTTACTATATGCAAGTTAGACATTCTGTCCACAACCCACAGGTTCTCGTAGGTACATATTCACTGAAACATGGGGGCTTAATCATTAAGAAGATTTGTTTATGGCCTTCAGTCTGCTGACAGCCGGGTTCTCTAAAGGTCACTTTGACGAGTGAACGCAAAAGGGTGGTATAATTCCTGCTGAATTTCAAGAGAAATTCGGTCTGCCAGCAGTCTACGTGGTAAAATTTACAATTCTATGGTAAGGTTCAAAGTAGTTTTCTATGGTACTTTTTATTTACGGAAACATTAAAAAAAGAATTGTTCGTTTAAAAAAAACCTACGCTGTGGTATCCTCGGTAGAAATACAAGAACGGAATATCGTAATGATTCCTTTTTGCGGTCTCTTCCAAATTAGCGGCCCCCTTGGAATAAGCGACTGCTTCGAATGTGTTGTATTTCACCGCACGTAAAAAGGATGGAAGTTGAAATTGTGAGTTGAAATTAGTTCATGTGAAGTACCGTGTTTAAAACAATTTATCAGTTGTAATCTTGCAGCTGCATGTACATCGACTTTTCTTATATTTTTCAAAGGACGGCTTTGGATCGTGCTTGCTTGTTGTTTATCACGTATCGGCGCTGATCGAAATGCACTTTTATCTCCTATTGAATTCAGTTCGCTTGGAATTAAGATCGGCGTCTGAATCAATTCAGCCGATCTAAATTAATTTGGGTCGGCCCAAATTCGAATTCGATTCGGCTCATGTGAAGTACGGCGTCTGAACTGGGTTTGCAAAAGTTTTTGAAAGGAAAGTGTTGAAAGTGTTGTTGCATAATGCAGCGCGTGCTCTTTCAAATCCGAGTCAGTGCTTTCAATTTGTCAAGACAAAGATTTATTTCGTTGACATTGTGGTAAAAAACAAATCGAATGTGGTTTAGCGTGATCTGTACTCTTATCGATCGCGATACGCGTCATCACAGTGGTCAAAATTTGTTGCGGACTCACTCGGCTGCGCCTCGTGAGTTCACAACATTTTGACCACGTAACGCGTATCGTTGTCGATAAGAGTACAGACCACGTTAAACCACATTCGATTTATTAAATGTACGCACGGCCGTGCTCAATAAAATGACGTGTGCACCTGACGTGTGCAGTTTCATTTCATGGCGATCAGTTCCAAAATTTTCGAGGAGTTTTAGGTGTGAGTTCTAAGTTAAAGTTTCGGCAATGAGAAGATTATTCTGAACTATCCAAACCCTACTCCGAGCTTTTAACTCTTACCTGGCAAAGATGTTTACTTCAACGTGAGTATTTTGAATTTGTTTGTCTACATTTTCATTCAGTATTTTTACTTTGTTTACCTACGTTTTCTTTATAATTAGTTCGTCCGAATTTTTCACTGACAATGTTAGCGACCAGGTTGAGCGTTTTCGTTGCTCAACTGATTGTGGCGTGTTAGGATAATGAAGACCTTTGTTTTTTTTCACCGTGCATTGTGAGAACTAATCAGTTGTAGTCAATTAGAAATAAAACGTGTTTAAGCGCCCAAGTTGTTGTCGCCATGTTATAAAAGAATTGGTTCATGCTTTTAGCTGTGCATATATCGAGTTATGAATGCACTTGGGAAGTTTGGAGACCACTCAAGAAGCTAAAGTTGCTCTCGGCTATCGCCTCGAGCAACTCTTACGCTTCTCTCGTGCTCTCCAAACTTCCCGCGTGCATCCATAACTCGATATACGCACGCTAAGCACGAACCAATTCTTAACTATACCTAGTTCTTTCTATCGACTACGGGACTGCGGAACGCAGTAGCACTTCAGATAGCTAAATACTTATTCCTCGACTGCGGAATTGTTCGTAACATCGAGTGTTTGTAGCAACACTTTCTTAACAACTCATGACATTCCCGCACCTTCGTTGTGGTGGTGGTGTGCGTCAGCGATTGAGCTTAGTTTGTGGGGGCCTACGCGGAATATTCACAGACTTTTTTCGCCTGTTTATTTGTGTTAGGCCTTGGTTTAAACGTCGCATTTTACATGCACAGAATCAAATACTAATTTAAGTCGACTCGAATGAATACATTCGGCTGATTTGATTTAAAAGTTGCTTTTTTGCCGAATAAAATTGCTGAGCGCGAGCGACCAGCTTTAAATTCCAATTCAAGCAAATATAAATTATTTCACATAATTTGAATTCGATTCGGCACATGTAAAATACGACGTTTAAATCAACTGTCGAACTTCAGTCGTATATTCGACTGGATCAGTCGAGACGTCGTAGTATTGAGACGTCGTACTATCGGCAATTCGATTCGGAGCATGTAAAATGCGATGTTTACACCGGGCCTTAGACTCATCATTAGAGTGCGTCTCTCCTTACAATTGAGCGAAGGTTTGTGGGCGCCTTTTTTAGAACGAGTAATCACACACTTCATTCGCTTGTTTATTTGTGATGGCCGCTTGAGTGTTTGCGGGTTTCGTTATGATTGTGGGCGCCTTTCTTTTTACACCTTTCTCGCCTGTTTATTTGTACTCATCATTAGCGTGCGTCTCTCTTTACACTTGTGCGAAAGTTTGTGGCCGCCCTTTTTTTAGAACAAGAAATATTCACACACTTCATTCGTTTATTTATTTGTGTTGGCCGCCTAAGTGTTTGGGGGTTTCGTTATGTTTGTGGGCGCCTCTTTTAGAACGAGTATTCACGCACCTTCGCCTGTTTATTTGTGTTAAACTCATTAGCATGCATGGTTACTTCACGCCTGTGACGGTTCGTCACGAGCCGTCTTGGATCGTAGCCGCGGTCCGGGCCAACTTGGCGACTCGTCTCGGTTCGTCACGATCCGACAACTTTTTCAGGGGTACGTGTACACTACCTTAAGTTCACTTCCGCTATCCCTTTCGCGACATGACTTCCGGTGTGACCAGTCGGTAACGATTCGTGACGGGTCGTAACTACCCGGCAATCTGTCACGATCCGTCGCGAAGCGTCACCCCTTTTGCGACCCGTTACGGATGGCCGGGTGTATTGGACATGACTGAGAAGGTTGCCTGTAAAAAGGTTTACAATAAAAGATATTATGCAGAGAACAAGGAGCGAATCCTGGCTCGGCAAAAGCGATATCGTACCGAGAACGCTGAAATTCTCAAATCACGTCGTGAGAGGTGGTATGAAAACAACAGGGAAAGGCTCGCAAGCAGCCAGAGAGCCTATTGTCAACAAAACAAGGAACACATCAGAAATTACCGAAGCCAATACTGCAAAAGCAACAGGAAACGGATCAATGAATATTGGAGATCTTATTATGCCAAGAATAAGGAACAGATCAGGCAAAGACTTCGTGGCCAAAAACAAAGCAAAATTGGTCAGAATATCGTGCGTTTTGGCGCCTGGGACCAAGAGTCTGAGAAACTAGAAACAAGTCTAGTTCCCAGCGATACACTTTGTGGAACACCGACCGTCAAGACTTAAAGTTGTGATCAATTCTCTCTTTGGTTTTCATGCTGTTATTATTCAATAAACGTCATAAATTATGTATCAGACTCTTTGCTTTGGTTATAACAATTTCATGACATAGGTATACCCCCCTATCCCCAGTCTTCACAATGGTTCTTAACCACGTGTTGTGTGGGATACCCCTATCCCCTATCTTCTCATTGGATACACGTTTTATATCCAAGTCTTTCAGACTCGAGCAAAATCATTTTACTTGTGACGAAGTTGGACACACTTTTTTTGGACTCTTGTCTTGGAGATTATGGAAATAAGTGATCAAGAGCTGAGCATCACTTTGGAGGAATTTGAAACGACTATGGTTGATGCTAGTGAATTATTCTTGCCACTGTTAGAAAACCGCTTAGACCGAACTATAATTTGTGCGGTTGTTGAATCAGGAGCGATGCGATTTGCAATGTTTGTTTGATCTTTACTTCAAGCGCGAACGTTTGTTTGAAATACCTTAGATGTTATGTTTAGCTTCTAAGCATGCGCTCGGTTTTAATTCATTTCACTTTTCATCTCTGACTTACTATGTTGATTCTTCGACGGTGGCTTACAATGTCTTTTGTTTGTTTAAAGACTATCTGTCTACCAGGATGCACCGCGCGCGTGCACCGAGGTTACCTCCATTTTGTCCCTCGAAACCAGTAGCGGCCGTAAATCCTTCACAATCAGAGCCATCCATAGGATTCTTCCACCGTTAGTGTTTCTGATAGTTGCGGTATTGTCGATCTTTACTAGGAAGAAGTTATTTAGTTGTTAGATAGAATTCTAAAAGACTGTTATCAGCCAAGAGGTTGAGCATTTGAACGATGTAAAGTGAGTATGGCGGCCTTTAGAAATCGCGGTGGAAGACCCCGGAGACCTGAGTCTCTGAAGGTCATTTATTTAAGAGAATCCGTCCCGAGACCAACGAAGCGAGAAGCCGTAAGAATCTGCAAGGATATACCAAGCTATCTGACAGCGAGTTTGCTGAGGTCTTGTTGCAGTAAGTGGCATAAACCATATAAAACCTGGTTTTTGATCGTGTTACATTATTTGGCTTAACTTCAGAATACCCTGCCACTTATTTGCATCTCATTGAATAAGAATAGCATCTATTGTGTTCTGCTTCGTTCTTCAAAGAACGCCGACCAACGAAAACAATAGTGGTACAGAGTGCCAGGGTATTCAGCAGTTACTCCATTATTGTGGATTCCTTTTCTAAAACCAGGATAGGGAATGAAAGTAACCCATTTGTTGCTGATGTAGAGACTGGTCATGTATCAGTTCATGATGACAGCGATGACAGGCAAGAATTTAACGAAAGGTGAGCTTTGTTTTCTATTTAACTCTAAATCTGACACCCAACTCTCTTAATTTTATTTATGATGGCTGCTTAAGATGCTAAAAATGCTAATGCCTGGGGGTTAGCCTGGGGGTAAGGGGGATGAGGGATGGGCACTACTGAAATTGATTGACCCATACATACCAAGGGACTGTGTATGTTGGAATTTTTAATGGTAATTTTACTTTGTAGGACATGTGGCTTGGGGTTCTCCATCATGTGGTAGGAGAACATGTGTGGATTGATGGTCAGTGTTCTCGCGATCCACTCACAGCATCTGAGACAGCCAAGCCACTGCTAGAAAAAGGGTCCAAGGCAATGGAAGCCCTGACAAAGGTTTCTTATCAAAGAAATGGTTGGAGAGTATGATCTTTTATGTGTGGTTCAAGTAAGTGAAACTTGCTCTTATTTTTTTAGTGGTATACAGATGTTAAGGTATTTAGTTTACCAGTTTATGCAATAGTTTGTCAGATCTAGAAACAAAATAACGTGAAATTGCTTTCTGAGTATGACAATCAAGGCTGCTGCCTAACGGGAGCCCAGCAGCCTGGGGCACCCAAGGAAATGCTTTGGGCGCCTAGATTTTTTGCAGCAGCTCCCAAAACATTACCTGTTGGGCTCCTAACTTCTCGGCTTTTGCCCTTGTGGGCTCCTTGAAATATTTGTTAGGCAACAGTCTTGACAATATTATAGTTATTTTTTTCAAAACAAAAAAACTATGTTCATATTTTAACCCTTTCACCACCAATCGTCTCCCTTTGACAAGCAAAATCGTCTGGCGTTAGACAGAGTAAAATCTATAAGTGTCCGATTGATTAATGACCATTGTTATCAGCGACGTCAACGACCCCCGCTGACCTGTTGCCTCGTTTTCTTGTGTGACCTTGTGTTGACTGCGGATCGCTTTAGATCACCTCGGACATCTCGAATGGCGGAGTTTAATGTGGAAGTCAAATTTTCTCTGTTTACCCTTAACTCTTAAAAGGTAACCCTGATCAATTACAGTGTCATTAGCGCAGCCAGTTATAAGGGAGACGTAACATCATATCATTCAAGTAGCGTCATTAACTAGAACTGTAAATAGGTTTTGAACAATTTCTAACAATCACATCATCTTTTTCTCAACTGCAATGACAACTGAATGTCCAATGTTGTATAAAATCACGTGTGCCACTTTTTTCAAGTGAAAATGTCTTTCAGTTACCAATATCGGGTCATTAAAGCTCTCGCGCAAAACAATTCTAGATATAAAAAGCGACCAAAAGCGACGATTTCGTTGAAAAATCGACGATTCGATGAAAACAGCGCGACGAAATCGACGTTCACACTTGGAGAAATACCCTGGACGCCAGATGCTTTTCATGCGCGGTTTCCGGTTTTGAGTCTTCAAAGTGACCCGCGCGAAAAGCCTCTGGATCAGAGCGCAATCCCTTTGATAGCGCCAAGCCAATTACAACCCCGCTTATACCCAAACATCCAGAGTCTGGATGTTTTGCTGATTGGTTCCTTGGAGATGTCGAATATTTCAAACGCTCTGAATGGATAACAATGACAATAGGCGCGTGATCAGGGACGCGGGTGGTTTGAAGGTGACAAAGATCGATTCCAAACAATCTAAGCACATGTCACCTAAGTATTTCTTTTTTTACTTGGGAAGATTCGAGATATCAAACGGCTGTACGAACGGAAGAAATAGATAAGGCAACAGCAGAAGTCACTGGATCGTTCAATCGTGTGGAGGAAGTAAGTGCGCAACAAAAAGAGGGCATCGTGAATTATATTCAAAGGAAAGATATATTGGCGGTCTTGCCGACCGGCTATGGAAAGTCACTTTTGTTCGTTTACAACCTGGAATATGCCATTATTTTAGTTATTTGCCCGTTGAACGCGCTTATTGAATCGCACATGAAGGAGTTGCTTCATATCGCTCAATTCGTCTTAATTCCGGTTTCATTGACAGATTAGAGACGAGGTCAAGTTCCATCTTGCTTTGCTCGTGTCTTTGGCCAAACAACGCGAGAAAATTTGCATGCAACCCGTCACCCTCTACCGTCACCCGCTACCTCGCAACCACAAGATTTTATGAATAAAATTAAGTCTTACGATATCAATAAACAAACCAACACTTACCGAAGTAGCTCTTTCAGCTGCTGCAATTTGTGCAAGGAACGAGGCAACTTTATGTGAAATTTTTCCTTACAAATAAATTCCTTTGGCGCTGACCCCAAGCTTGTAAAATAAGGCAACATATTTAATTCTATCGACATTCGCCACATCGTCCGCCATCTTTCCACGTGCTTTCGTGACCCTTTCGAAGCTTTGAAGCCTGGTCATATCAAATTACCTCTCCACCCCTCCCCACATGGCCGGGGACACAGAAGGAAGCCCTGACTGACCTGGTCTAGCCCTAAAAGGCAATCCTTTGTTTAAAAGAGAAAAGCTTTAAACAAGATAATGTTACCGCTCAGTCTTCCGAGCCTCTTAACTCTGTTTGAATAACCGCAACAATCAAAAACACGCAAAAACCGAAAGCCGCGAGCTAAATTTATGATTTGCCGCAACCGCACAGTAATGTCTTAACCGTAAACCGCCAGATAAACGTGAATGAAACCGCAAACCGGCACTCAAAATTGACATAAATCGCCGCCAAACTACCAGACTATAGTAAACCCTCGTTACTGACACCAAATCTCTGTTGGCAATGGAAACTTTAACGAATTTTTCAGCAGGAATATCCTGAAAGAGTTTTAAAATACCGTTCTTCTCGCTTGGGCCATAAATCGGCCACCAACTCGGTCCATGACTTACAGTACGGACCTCGAACTCGGTTAGTAAGAGGTATATGTCCTCTACCTGAAAAGTTTTTATATCCATGTGTGACAATAAAAACCTATTGCTTTTTACTTCTCTCTCGCCATCAACCCCAAATAAAATTTCCTTTTTGCTGTCTCCTTTAGTGCCGGAAAGCAATTTGTTGCACTTGAATTAAAAGATCTTGAAATTAGCCAAGAGCCGAATATATTTGGCACAGTGAGTCACTATGCTGTAAATTGAGCCTTCATCATTGTAAAAAAAGGCATGGCATGGAAAATCCATCGTGTTTCCTTATCTCGGCACAATAAAACCGAAATGTGACACACGGTCAAAAGTTTACATCCGAAATTGTTTGGTTTGAGGGGAAAAAAACCACAAAATTTCACTTTCTGACTTTGACAAATCATGTCTCACGGAAATAACATTGACGAATATCCGGTTCCTTTACGTTCTAACGTGAACAGTAGAAAACAAACCTGAGGTAAAGGTTACTCCGTGCAAGGAATACAAGCTGGTCTTCAGGCTTTTATTTCAACGTTGGTGTGGTGAGTCTTGTATTGTATGCCATTTACGAGCTTAACTAAATCAGGCAATTTAAGATTACTTACTCGAGATCTTACAGATACATTAACCTAGCTGTTTAAATCACGAGCGAAATGCGCCATGAGGTTCATGAATAAGCTCACAACAGCATACAGATGACGGTCTCTTGCCCTAACCCATAACGAGAATCAATTTACTTAAAGCCTTTATTAATTTACACAGTTTTAAAAACAACTTTTGGTTTGAGTAAAGAGTACAAAAAAATTGACTTGCTCTCTCGTTATGAAACCGTCGCTTTCTATAGCAAACATTTTTACCCTGTTGACGGGGAGACAACCATATAGAAAAGGTGAGGATGCTCTTCTTCTCGCTTGAGTAGCTTAGAAGTATAAATCAAGGATTCTGGTCTCATTCAGGATATTCATTATGAAACGTCATCACTTTAGCTGTCAAAGTATCTTTAAGGGTCAAACAAAGAAATAATACTGAAAACGCTCTAATTTCCGTTTCTCTGACCAGTGGATTTCTGCTGGTCTCTAGAGCCCAGTTCACTAGCGCTGGCTCCTTTCCTGAACAGTGACTGGTAATCAAGTCTATTCTGTTCTAAGTGATATCTTTAGAGAGACAAATAAAGTTCAATACAGGCACAGGTTAAGCTCCTTTGGGGTTTAATTCAAATATTCTGGCGAGCATCCTCCATGTTTTTATGTGGGAGTTCCCCCACCCCCCACCCCCTAGCATTCTTGTACTAATTATATATATCTACAGTCCATGAGTTCTAGTATGCGCAGATGTGGAATGTTACAAAGTAATTTGCTGCGATCTTCTTAGTCATGTTACAAACTCATTGGGTTATGCTGCATAAAGCCTTACTCTGTTTATTTCCAGTTACAAGAATTACCAAAGAAAGCATCATGAATTACGAAGAAGAAATTCTGCAAGCCATCTTTATTGGCTTAGCTGTCGCTAAGTTCCTTCTCAGCATCGGTCGTGGTTCAAAAGCCATCGAGTTATGCAAGGAAACCTTGGTTTTGGTAAATCACAAATCACTGAGCATAGAAAAGCAATTAGACCAATTAATTTACAAAATAATCCATTACACCATGTTTAATGCGTACCGCCGTGTTAGCGATAACACAAATGCATTAGCGTGCGGAAGGAAACTTCTCGCCATTCATCAGGAGTGCACTGGTACAGTCCAAGAAGGTATCCTTAACATAGCATTGGCACAGATATGTCAGAGACAAAGTATGTATGTTGAGGCAAAGGAACTTTATGAGAAAGCAATCCCTGTAATGCGAACAACTGGTAACAGAAGATTAGAGGCAATCACTTATGGGCATTTAGCAAATTTGTTTAAATATGCCTGTGAATATGTCAAGGCAAGAGAATATTACGAGAAAGCATTTGCTATGAACATAGAACTTGGCGACAGAGAGGGAGAAGCGGGATGCTATGGAAACCTTGGAAGAGTGTTTCGGTCTCTCGGTGAGTATGTCAAGGCTAACGAATATCACGAGAAAGCACTTAGGATCAACATAGAAATTGGCGACAGACAGGCAGAAGCGACATGCTATGGAAATCTGGGAAACGTGTTACAATCTCTCGGTGAATATATCAAAGCTAAAGAATATCACGAGAAGGCACTTGCGATCACCTCAGAAATTGGCGACCGAAAGGGGGAAGCGATATGCTATGGAAACCTGGGAACAGTGTTTCAGTCTCTCTGTAAATATATCAAGGCTAACGAATATCACGAGAAAGCAAATGCGATCAACATAGAAATTGGCCACAAACATGGAGAAGCGACATGCTATGGAAACCTTGGAACAGTGTCTCAGTCCCTCGGTGAATATGTCAAGGCTAAAGAATATTACGAGAAAGCACTTGCGATCAACATAGAAATTGGCGATAGAAAAGGAGAAGCGACATGCTATGGAAACCTGGGAAAAGTGTTTCAGTCTCTCGGTGAATTTACCAAGGCTAAAGAATATCACGAGAAGGCACTTGCGATCAGCATAGAAATTGGCGACAGAGAGGGAGAAGCGGCATGCCATGGAAAACTGGGAATAGTGTTTCAGTCTCTCTGTGAATATATCAGGGCTAAAGA
>CM042749.1:32533350-32546033 GCA_022496165.2 Catalaphyllia jardinei
AGGCTAATTTTTTGTTTTTCCATTTGTAGTTGAACGCTGTCATTGAAAATTTAGCCTGCGTGCGTTTTTAGAGCCATTGGCGTACTGAACAGATCTAGACAATTACAAATTTTGCTGGTAAAATATAAATTGACTTTTGACTGGGCGTTGTCCTCGGCAAAGCGCAAGTACGTACGCAAGCACAGACGTAGCAATAGGGACGACACCAGTGAAAACGAAATTCGATACAAACACAGACACAAGCAAAATCATCTGCACATTCCAAACTGTTTAGGCGAGAGGTAATCTAGATCCTTGTCCCTGTGCTTGCGTTTGTGCTTATGCCTGCGTCGAGGCCGCTGTCACGGTGAAAAAGAATTATTGTGTTTGCGCTTTGTGCTTGTCTCGCTAGTGACAACCAGTCTTTAAGCTCCCTACTATTATGATGACAACGTCAGCAGGACTCAATCATTCAACTTTTGAAGCAGGAAAATCTTGTCTGTTGTTTCACATTCAATGCCATGTGCAAGCTTGATTTTCATCATTGTGACAACAATTAAAAACGCGAGTGTAGGCAAGCTTTTCTCACTAGCTTCTCAACTGAAAGTGTTTTACATGGCAAGACGTTTATAACAGAGCCAAGTGGCATGATAAACTTCTGACAAGACTTGCGTCTCTTTATATATTTTATAAAATTCTAACATGATTTTGTTCTCCGGTAGATAGAGAGTTCCTTGTCCTAAAATGAAATCAGTAATAATGAATTCAAGCTCAGTTTGCTTTCTTTTCGCTCGAATTTATTTTCGATGATTAGCGCAGCCGCTCAAATACAAATATAAGTTCTCCAAATTCAAACTTGCTCTAAATAAATAAATCGAAAAAACATAATTTTTTGAAACGATATTTCTGACTTTCTGTCAAGACAAATAAAGCATTATGATGAAATGTTAGAAGCCAAAAGAATTTTGATTGCATCTGTTACTGACAGCAAATCTCTGTTGGCACTGATAACTTTACATTTTTTTGTTTTGTTTTGTTTTGGTTTTTTTTTTTTGCAGCTCTTGGAGAACACTTTTCAAGGATCGAATACAAATGGAACCTTGCTATCTTGGAGCCAAAATAATACTGCGAGTGCTTAGAAACTAAAATGTTCTTGAACAACGCCACTGTATATTCAACTGACAAATAATTTTGACAGTTACCTTTTATAAATGCAAACACCAATCTCTTTCCCAGAGCCCACGTGCCTTTTGGTCAGCACCAAGACAGGGAGCTCTGGAATAATCAATTTCCAGAGACCAAGATTTTAGGACTTCCGGTATCACGGCGCATGCGTGGCTTGATTTACATGGCGTCTAAAGATAAAGTCGATGTGAATACGTTCCACAAAGGCATTCAATACGCATTGGAAAAACTAGGAAAGTCGAAATTTGGTCTTGAAAGAACAGCAGTATCAAATTTTAAAAGCAAAAGACACGAGGGCTCTGGGAACGAGCTTGTTCATTATTCCAGAGCTCCGTGTCTTGGTGCTTACCAAAAGACACGTGGGCTCTGGGAACGAGATTGTGCAAACACGAGCGTGAATCTACGAGAACTACAGCGTTTCTGTAAACCTGAGACAAATTTATAATCTGGTATTAACTACCAATCTGTGAGAACCTTCATCACTCGTTACACTAACCAGTATTATATTTTTATACATCTTGAACTTGCTCGTACATTGTTAACATAACACTTTTCCTAGCATAACATCATAACGAATTTTTCAGCAGAATATCCTGAAAGAGTTTTAAAATACCGTTCTTCTCAATTGGTCCATAACTTACAGTACGGACCTCCAACTCGGTTAGTAAGAGCAATATGTCCTCTACCTAAAAAGTTTTTATATCCATGTGTGACAATAAAAACCTTTTGGTTTTTACTTCTCTCACGTCATCTACCCCAAATAAAATTTCCTGTTTGTTTTCTCCTTTAGTGCGAAAGCAATTTGTTGAACTTGAATTGAAATTAGCCAAGAGCCGAATATACTTGGCACAGTGAGTCACTAAGCTGTAAATTATCCCTTCATCATTGTAAAAGAAGGCATAACATGGAAAATCCATCGTGTTTCCTTATCTCGGCACAATAAAACCGAAATGTGACACACGGTCAAAAGTTTAAATACATCCGAAATTTCGTGGTTTGAGGCGGGAAAAAGCTGCAAAATTTCACTTTCTGACTATGACAAATCATTTTAACGGAAAGAATGACGAATATCCGGTTCCTTTACTTTTAACGTGAACAGCAGAAAACAAACCTGAGGTAAAGGTTACTCCGTGCAAGGAATACAATTAAGCTGGTCTTCAGGCTTTCATTTCATCGTTGGCGTGGGGAGTCTTGTATGGTATACCATTTAAAAGCGGCTAAATCAGACAATTTAAGATTACTTACTCGAGATCTTACAGATGCATAAACCTAGCTGTTTAAATCACGAGCGAAATGAGCCATGAGGTTCATGAATAACTTCACGACAGCATACAGATGACGGTCTCTTGCGCTAACCCATAACGAGAATCAATTTACTCATGTTAAAGCCTATATTGATTTACACATTTAAACAATTTTTGCTTTGAGCAAAAGAAACATCGAGTAAAGAGTAGAAAAAATTGACTTGCTCTCTCGTTATGAATCCGTCGCTTTCTATAGCAAACATTAATAGGGAGTTTTAGCAATGACGACGGCGACGGCGCGGACGATGCCTTGTAAAAAATGAATTTATATTTTACGTTTGAATGTCGCAACTGTGAAAATCTTTTCAGTACGCCTATCGCTGTAAAAACTTGCTCAGCCTAAACATGCACCGAAAGCGTTCAATTCCAAAAGAAAATACGACAAATTAGCCTTTGCGGTTCCCGTTCTCCACAATACATAGAAATTAGTCATTTCACGTTGTTGTTTTGCAGAGGACGGCAAAGAAATGTACCAAGATTTAAAACGCACGTGCACAGCTATTGTTTTACTCATTAAATCTTTTGTTTGCTGACGCTTTCCTCGCCGTAGCGATCGTGGTTTGCTAAAACTCCCTATTCTTGCCCGGAGGAGACGGAGACAACCATATAGAAAACTCGAGAATGCTCTTCGTCTCACTTGAGTCGCTTAGGAGTATAAATCAAAAATTCTGGTCTCATTCAGGATGTTCATTATGAAACGCCGTCATTTTTAGCTGTCAAAGTATTTTCAAGGGTCGAACAAGGAAATAATAGTAAAAACGCTCTAATCTCCATTTCTATGCTGGATTTCTGCCCGTCTCTAGAGTCCAGTCTATTAGCGCAGGCTCCTTTCCTAAACGGTGACTGGTAATCAAGTCTATTCTATTTTATGTGATATCTTTTGGGAGTCAAGAAAAACTCAATACACGCCCAGGTGACTCTCCTATAGGGTTTAATTCAAATATTCTGGCGAGCGCCCTCCACGTTTTTATATGAGAGTTCCCCCACCCCCTAGCATTCTTGTACCCATTATATATCTACAGTCCATGAGTTCTATTATGCGCAGAAGTGGAATGTTACAAAGTAATTTGCTGCGATCTTTTTAGTCATGTTACAAACTCATCGGGTAATGCTGCATAAAGCCTTACTCTGTTTATTTCCAGTTACAAGAATTACCAAAGAAAGCATCATGAATTACGTAGAAGAAATTCTGCAAGCCATCTTTATTGGCTAAACTGTCGCTAATTTCCTTCTTAACATCGGTCGTGGTTCAAAAGCCATCGACTTATGCAAGGAAAGCTTGGTTTTGCTAAATCACAAAGCTCTGAATATAAAAAAGCAATTAGGCCAATTCATTTACAAAAAGATCTATTACACCATGTTTAATGCCTACCACTGTAATAGCGATTTGCCAAATGCATTAGCGTGCGGCAGGAAACTTCTCGCCCTTCATCAGGGGTGCAGTGATACAGTAAAAGAAGGTATGCTTAGCATAGCATTGGCAATGATATGTGAGATACAAAGTATGTATGCTGAGGCAAAAGAATTTTATGAGAGAGCAATCCCTGTAATACAAACAACTGGTAACAGAAGAATAGAGGCAATCACTTACGGACGTTTAGGAAATTTGTTTAAATATGCCTGTGAATATGTCAAGGCTAACGAATATCACGAAGAAGCACTTGCGATCAATATAGAAATTGGCCACAGAGAGGAAGAAGCGACATGCTATGGAAACTTGGGGACAGTGTTTCAGTCCCTCGGTAAATATGTCAAGGCTAAAGAATATCACGAGAAAGCACTTGCGATCAGCATAGAAATCGGCCACAGAGAGGGAGAAACGACATGCTATGGAAACCTGGGAACGGTGTTTCAATCTCTCGGTGAATATGTCAAGGCTAAAGAATACCACGAGAAAGCACTTGCGATCAACCTAAAAATTGGCGGCGACAAAGCGGCAGAAATGGCATCTTACAGAAGTCTCTTTAGTACACTTGGTGAAAATGACGAGGGTGCAGAGTATTTTAAGAAAGCATCTGCGATCGGAATCAGCATGGAAGATTGTGGTAGAAAACAAGAAGCAGACAAATACTTTAGCTTAGGAACTATTTCTCATTCTCTTTGTAAATATGGCGATGCTATAAGAAATTATGACAAAACACTTGCGATTAGCAACCTCGGAAATTGGTGACAGAAGTAAAGAAGCGAAATGTCACACAAGGCTAGGGAGTAAAGATATTAGTGACCGTCGAACTGAATTTTACTGCTATTTGTAAAACACGAAGCAGACGATTACTTCCGCTTAGGAACTATTTCTCATTCTCTTGGTAAATATGGCAATGCGACAAAGCACTTGCGATTAGCAGGAATATTGGTGACAGAAGTGGACAAGGAAGCTTACACTTAAGCCTAGGAACTGTGTTTGAAGGCATTAATGATATGGTGACAGCGATAGAATATCATGAAGAAGCACACGCGATCGCAACTGAAATTGGTGACAGAAAATTAGAAGGACTAGCTTAAAAACTCCTTGGAAGCGTGTATATGTCTCTCCGTGAATGCGTTACAGCAGAAGAACACCTCAAGAAGGCGCTTTCAATAAGTAAAGATATTAGTGACGGTCAAACTGAATTTCACTGCTATTTGTATCTTGCGTTAACGAAGCTATGAGAACAAAAGATTGAGGAAGCCTTCTCTTATCTGGATTAAAGCACTGCAAAATTCGAAGAACTTCGTGGACTTCTTAAGGACAGCGATCTATTTAAAATATCCTTTGCAGACAACATGAACGTTTTTCCGTACAAGCAGCTCAGTAGCTTGTTTTGTGACGTTGGAAATCCACGCGAAGCTCTTTATGCTGCTGAACTGGGACGGGCTAGAGCCTTAGCAGACTTGTTGGCAACTACGTTCTCTGCTGAACCAATCATACTAGCTGACCCACATTCATTGAGTGGCATTGAAAATGTCACGAAGAAAGAAGGTAACTGTGCTTGTCTATACATTTCTTATTCTGAACAGAGAGTGCTTCTGTGGGTTCTGAAGAAAGGCGGTGCCGTTTCCCTTCGACAAATCGAAGTGGATAAAAAGACTCTTCACACCACATTGGAAAAAGCCGCCAGAAATTTGGATGAATTTTTTGCTATCATGGCGAATAACTTCAAACGCTTTGATATTTTACCAGAGGAGCTCTGCAAGGATAGATCTTTGAATAACATTGAATCGAAACTTGATCATGATTCTTCCCACGAAGAGAACCTCGAAACTTTGCCACGAGGCAAGGACACAAATGACTCCGAGCAAAGTCTAACTTTGTTCTACGAAATGCTCATTAATCCTGTTTCCGACTTACTTCACGAGCCTGAAATCATCATTGTTCCTGATCGCGGCTTATACCGTGTTCCATTCCCAGCTTTACTGGATAAAAAAGGCAAATATTTAACAGAGACTTTCAGAATCCGCGTGGTTCCTTCTTTGACGACTCTCAAGCTCATTCATTATACTGCGCCGCATCATTAGAGCACGACAGATATAATAACGATAAATTTTGATTTCCTTTTATTTGGATTCAATTTTTAGACCAGGACAATGTTTTGAACAGATCGCTCGCGGAAAGGAAATGGAAATTTGTTTTGCACAAACAGAGACATTTTTGAATAATTTCCTTTAACTCTTGTTTTGTAGGCAAGCAATGACCTGATGAATGGAGGGCTCTTCACACACAGAAGTCAAGCAACGAGCTAACAACCTTCTGGAGAAACACTGTAAATGGATATAAAAGACATTGATTTTCTTTTATTTGTGATGTTTGTTCAAGGTTTCAGTAATTGTTCATATTCAAAAGCCTTGGACGGAACTTTCTTGCTAAGTTGCTAAGTTAAAATTAATGCGGGTGGTAACTCGACTAGGAGGTAGACCAAGTCAGGAGGCGTGAAGCTCACTGTCTCATTTAGCATTGTAAATAGCAGATTTTTTTAACACTTGTCGCTTTCAGGGCAGAAATTTTTTTATATACCGTTTGAAGTTTTTTACGTTTAAAAAAGAAGAAACTAAAAAAGCTATCTTCCAGAGTGTATCAATCGGGACGGGTATAATTAAAACTTAATAGGCAAATGCCTTGGACGATACTTTCTGGCCAAGTTAAAATTAATGGTAGTGACTCGACCGGAGAGGAGAGGGCAGAACTTATTCAGGAGGAGTAAAATTCGTTATCACATTTACTGTTGTAAAAAGTGGATTTTGTCAACACCCGGGGCGTTCGCAACGAGATTATTGATCTACCGGTTGACGGATATATTTACACAGGAGGAACAAAAACCAACTCTCAGAGTGTATCAATCGAGAATAGTTAAAAATTCATGGCCAAAAGCCTTCGACAATACTTTCTTTCGTAATTAAAATAATTATTAAGCTTACTTGTTTTCACGTTTGTTATATAATTATGGTGTCTGTTAGAGGTCAATTCAAAGTTGGGCCACGTCCAGATTGGACCATTCCAGTTTTACAACGAGCGTTCTCTTTCCTTTAACAACAGAGTTCATTCCGCCCCACCCCACCCCACCCTACGAGGTAATTAAAACTTTGTTAGTTTTGTTAGGTTTGTTAGACAACGTCTCTTGGTTTTAACACGTCTGGTCATGTCAAGAAAACACCCTTGGTATTCTTGGCATAAGAGAGGTCAATTTTAAATACAGCTAATCGATAGCTTTGCATGCTCGGGTGTTCGGCATGGTTAGGTAGGAAGCAGTACGCAATACGACAAGGAAAGAAAACGAAACCGAAAAAAAAGTTAGGAATGCACTTCTCCCGCTTTCCACGCCTTCTTTTTCTCATCATTTTTATGCTGCTCCACAGCTGACCGAACGCCTGGGAAAGGCTACCGGATCAGAAACTGTTCTGTTCTTCTTCTGGGATGCTTCCTTACTGACGACCGGATGCAATAATTGCTAAAAATATCAGTACTCAATCGAAGCGTTTCATCCCTTTGTCTTGAAACTTAGCAGGAAGAATAACATAAGAAGACAAAATATTTAGTTTTATATCTCTCCGATATTTAAGGCTTTTCTGACTATCTCTGGCGTTCCATTTTGATATTTGTCAGTGCTGCCTCGTCTCCTTGTATCACTAATGTCATGAGATTTTCATACCATTAGTAGGGTAGCTTCGAGATAACTTCCTGGAGATTGTAGAATAGCGAATCGCATAGCCAAACTAACGGGAAACACGAAGGGACACCAGTTGGTGGAATGCAAGGTTTTTGCATTGATAACGCAAGACACTGAGTTAACAGAATTCGAGAAGTTATCGATCAAAAACACCGATAGAACACCTCATACACGTTTAATTTCTCGGCCTCAATGCAATTGGGTGGATGGCACCCTCAGTAGCATGGTGGTGCTTCTTCTGGATGTCTTGAAAACCCTAATGGCGAATAGCGAATAGTGGCGAATAGCAGAAAGTGCGAATACTTAACTACTATTCACCGAAGTGGCGAGGTAAACGTCCACCGCTGGCCGCCGAAACTGAGGGGAATAATTATTTTACTATATATTAAAACAATGAGACAATATACACCACAAAAAATTAATTTAGATGATTTCTTCGCTTGTCACGGATGCAAACCGGGACGCCATGTTTTCCCGAGTTGCTCGGAGGAAAATAGAGTTCTAAAGTGTGACGTCACAAAAAATTAAATCTGTGAAATTATGGGATCGGGGGCCATTTTCGAATTGAATATCCTTAAAAAAAGGTTCCTTGCCAAAACTTAGCTCTTAATTGTAATTCCCAGCTGAAATATGAAGGATTGAAATTTGATACTGCCCCACATAAATCTGTCTAATTTTGAGTCAGTTCTAAACTGAAGGAATAGAAACAAATTTTGAAGGGTTTGTATATATGGAATGCCATCAAACTTTGATCCCTTATATCTCTACCGGGAATTGCAATTCGGAGCTAATTTTTGGGATGAGGACGTCTTTTAGCATGCTCTATAAGAATATGACATCATATCCCATAATTTCAAAAATTTTATTTTTGTGACGTCATCACTTGAGAACTCTACAACAAAGGATATTAGGAGTTTGACTAGCCAATCAGAGCGGGGCTTCAACACTATCCACTGTTTTAGTATATACTAATCCCGAGTAGTGCGAAGAGTCAGCAAATAGTACCGAATGACAGAAATTTGCAGTAACGAAAGGTGTTTCTGAACGTAATTTCTTCTCTTTTCACCGCTGCAAAATCGTAAATGCGTCTTTATTATGACATTGTGTTTTCTGTTTTCTTAATGTCGGCGATAAACGGCCCTAACCTGAGTCCTAAGAAAAAAAGGTAGTAAATTCACTGAAATCAGTCTGTCATTTATGTGGACAATCAATTACAGATATAGCTTAATGTTTTTTTAACCGGTTATCAGAGCAGCTCGCTTGTGTTCTTTTCAGTCGATGAAGTTATTACAGACCACTCTCCACGCATTTGCATTTTATTGTTTGTTCACGGAAAGTGCTTGATGGAATCTATCAGAGTCCGCGAATAAATGCTACTGCTCCACGTGATGAATTTCAACGAATCCAGATCAGTGCTGAACTAAAGTGATGACTGTTGACAACTATTCGCGACTGTTCGCCAGTGTTTGCACTATTCGCTATTCGTGACTCTTCGCTATTCAGGTTTTCCAGACACCCCAGCTATAATCGAGATTGGCCGGAAGTTGTTAACGTCTTTTAAAATTGGCGTCACTCTAGTCAGCTTTCATTCAGTTGCAACAATAAGGAAATCAACTGATTGAACAAGAATGCCATAGATGGTGCCAGAACACCTGCCTCCATTTTAAGCATCTTGGATGGCAAATTATCCAAACCAGTCGCTTTCTTAGTTTCTAGTTTTTCATGTAGTTTTTGAACTTCACTGGAGCTACAACTTTTAAAAGCCGGAGAAAGTCGTGTTTGTTGAGATAAGATAAGTTTCTAGAACTGTATCAGTAGGAGGTATGTTTCTTGCCAATTCATGACCAATGTTGGCAAAAAGGCAGTTAAAAGCTTCCCCTATTTCAGATGCAGAGCTAATTTACATGTCCTCAATTTCAATATCAACATTTCAAGGCTCAGCTCGTTAACTAGTTTCAGGAAGTTTCTCGGGGCTTGCTCTTTTCAGGTTTCAGGTATTTAAAAAGGTAAGGATTATATTCCACACGTTGATGGATACGAAAGGATAGGGAAATTGTACTCTACTCTCGCCAATACATCAACTAAACAAATAATATTTGAAACTTTCATTTTATAACCTTGACGTTTCGTATGCTAGTCAACATACATTTTCAAAAGTATAACCGTTACAAGTTTTTTGAAAAGCTATTTATACTGTATAAATGGAGATCTGGAACCTAGACAGAAAACATCTGCAGTATAAATTTAAGACATTTCAAGGCCCTTTCGAAACACGATCACTCTTCTGCAATTGCTGATCACGTTAAAACAACTGGTCACAACATCAACTGGGACCATTTTGACATTTTGGCATCCGGCAAGACTGATTTCCATTGTAAAGTTAAGGAGACCTAGTTTATTCAAGAGTTACAGCCAGCTTTGAATGCCAATGTCAGCAATGAAAAGCTTTTACTCTGTTAAGAAAGCCTTTTCATTGCCCTTTACAGACAGTTTCCGTTTGAAACGTCTTAAATTTCTACTGCAGATGTTTTCTGTCTAGGTTCCAGATCTCCATTTATACAGTATAAATAGCTTTTCAAAAAACTTGTAACGGTTATACTTTTGAAAATGTACGTTTACTAACATACGAAACGTCAAGGTTATAAAATGAAAGTTTTAAATATGTTTATCACCGCTGTTTGTTTTATATTTTTAATCAAGCTACGATGGCCGAAGACCAAGAGTTTAAATAATATTTGTTTTTGGTTAACATCTCTTCTGGTAATGCTTGGTGTTCTTTCGTAATAGTGTTAATTAACTTCAGTTCGATGCAGTGTTTTGCAAAATTGATGCACTGGTCTTAAATAGCGGTGTCAAAGAGTACTTTTTTCAATAAAAGATAAACAAATGAGGTAGCTTTTCTCTTTCTAGATACAATATTAAAGTGATTTTGAATTTTTTATTTGCTCTTTTAAAAGCACTTTTTGACAAACTTGGCAATAAAAAAACCGATAGTATCTAAGTCGTATGTGTCGGTTTGATCTGTCTGAGCATTATAAAGCCTGGTTGGATCAAATCGTTGCACCAACTGATACTCGTCTTCTGACAAACCACAGTTAGGAAGCCCAGGTCCTCCTAAATGGGGAGTCTGTGGAAAGGAAAAGACAAAAGAATTAAAATTAGTCCAAGGCCCTGTGCAAATTACGCGGAGGATTTTGAAAACGTAGCCTTATTTCTACGGTTAGGCCTATCATCCACACTAATCCGTCACGAAAAGAGTTCGATTTTGAAAAGCTGGCCTTGCGTTTTAGGTTGGACGGAAAACATTTTGCAAACGGAACTTTTCGAAAACGCTTTTCATACAGTAAGCACAATAATGCAAGAACGCATGCGTCCTGCATGTTATGTTTTACCACAAGGAAAAGCACAAGATCTCTGAATGAGGTCTTCAAAAACCAGAAGCTTCTCCTACATCACTTGTCCAAATTGCGAACGTTTTATTTTCGTACACTTCTTATCTTATTTTCGGAAAATTTCCAACACTTTTCTCAAACATAGCTGAAGTAAATTCATGCCCCCAAACATTTGTGGAAATGATTGTTTTACTACAGGCTCGAGGTTTTACGAATACACCAACAAGAAAATAACATCAAGGCGTTACGTCTGTCGAACAGTGTCGGTCTATAAATCGCGGCATCAAGGAATCTAATAGCTTTGGAACTACCTTGAAGTTTTATCCTGTACTGTAAATGTGTTGGACGCTTCAAACTTTCCGAAGGGTTTTATTTCCAGGCACATTTCGTCCGAAATTTCTTTTAAGTATAAATATAAGTCGACACTTTTCAATTTCCTGATCCCAAAAGCGTCCGCTTTCTGGAGATTCCACGGTGAAACACACGACTGGTACCTTAAGGGACAATAAGTGTTCCTTCACGCACTCATTTCTTATTAACAGAAAATTTCTATATTGATGACACCGCTATGCGCAGGGCTGATATGTAGCGTTTCTGATTGGTTGTCGCTGTCACGTGAGCAACATTAGTTACTTCATCACTGTGGAATTTTTCATGTTGAATGAATGAACGAATCTTTGAAGCGCGGGAAGAGAAGAGTTAAAGGGACGAACCATGATTTTATTGAAAATGGGGTTGGGTAATTTTCTGGGCTATGAAATTTTATTTTTTCACACCTTAAGGTTGTGTATGACCTTTTTTAGTCAGCTGTGCAATAGCTTGTGTAATATTTTAAGTCAAACACAGAATAGGTGTGATCTCAGCTTCTCCTTACTTTGATGATGGAACAGAAAATTAACTCCGAAGTGTAAATAAACCCATGAATAACCCACTGGGCGTTAGCCCTAGTAAAGGGAATCAAGGAACCACACGAGGTAAAGAAAAAATCGTTTGACCTCGGTGGGAACTGAACCCACGACCTCCGGAGTAGATCTACCGTTACTCTGCCGACTGAGCTACGAGGTCGGACAGAGAAAGTCGGGGTCGATTTAGATGGTGAATCGCGGCGAGGAGAAAGTAAGAGTACATATGAATGTTGTGCCGCGTAGCACTATGAACACAGTAAGCTGGTAAACTGGCAATCTGGCATTTTAAAACCATTCGTTATTTCACATTGCCAGTACCCCTGTTATAATTATTACTCTCAATTAGATTTAACCAATTTTGTAAGAAGAAGAGTAAATAAAGGATGCTGTTGTTGTTGTAAGACCTGGTAAGTACAAAGCACTTGCTTGATTTTTTTTTCCACAGTCTTCACTGTGCAGGGATTTCTTTTCTTGGAAATCGCACAACTGCCTCCCCACCCCACTGTCAAAACATAATGGTCGCCCCTTAATCAGACTTTGTTGTCATTTACAAAGAGGCAAATGAGTTTATCAGATTTTCGCTTACCTGTCTAGCTAGCTTTAAACAAGGAAATGACTTCAGAGCCCAGGCTACTTGTTCTTCATTTTCTTGTGGAGTTATTGTACAGGTAGAGTAGACAAGCACACCTCCATCCTTCAATAACCCTACAGCCTGCAACAGAGAGAAATTGTTATGTGATGTATATATGAAATAATTCATATTTGAACTGCGGTTAT
>CM042749.1:32552197-32573301 GCA_022496165.2 Catalaphyllia jardinei
AAACGTCTTAAATTTCTACTGCAGATGTTTTCTGTCTAGGTTCCAGACCCCCATTTATACAGTATAAATAGCTTTTCAAAAAACTTGTAACGGTTATACTTTTGAAAATGTACGTTTACTAGCATACGAAACGTCAAGGTTATAAAATGAAAGTTTTAAATATGTTTATCACCGCTGTTTGTTTTATATTTTTAATCAAGCTACGATGGCCGAAGACCAAGAGTTTAAATAATATTTGTTTTTGGTTAACATCTCTTCTGGTAATGCTTGGTGTTCTTTCCGGCGTAATAGTGTTAATTAACTTCAGTTCGATGCAGTGTTTTGCAAAATTGATGCACTGGTCTTAAATAGCGGTGTCAAAGAGTACTTTTTTCAATAAAAGATATACAAATGAGGTAGCTTTTCTCTTTCTAGATACAATATTAAAGTGATTTTGAATGTTTTATTTGCTCTTTTAAAAGCACTTTTTGACAAACTTAGCAATAAAAAAACCGATAGTGTCTAAGTTGTATGTGTCGGTTTGATCTGTCTGAGCATTATAAAGCCTGGTTGGATCAAATCGTTGCACCAACTGACACTCGTCTTCTGACAAACCACAGTTAGGAAGCCCAGGTCCTCCTAAATGGGGAGTCTGTGGAAAGGAAAAGACAAAATAATTAAAATCAGTCCAAGGCCCTGTGCAAATTACGCGGAGGATTTTGAAAACACAGCTTTATTTCTACGGTTAGGCCTACCATCCACACTAATCCGTCACGAAAAGAGTTGGATTTTGAAAAGCTGGCCTTGTGTTTTAGGGTGGACGGAAAACATTTTTGCAAACGGAACTTTTCGAAAACGCTTTTCATACAGTAAGCGCAATAATGCAAGAACGCATGCGTCCTGCATGTTATGTTTTACCACAAGGAAAAGCACAAGATCTCTGAATGAGGTCTTCAAAAACCAGAAGCGTCTCCCACATCACTTGAAAAAATCTCGGACGTCCAAATTGCGAACGTTTTATTTTCGTACACTTCTTATCTTATTTTCGGAAAACTTCCAACACTTTTCTCAAACATAGCTGAAGTAAATTCACGCCCCCAAATATTTGTGGAAATGATTGTTTTACTACAGCCTCGAGGTTTTACGAATACACCAACAAGAAAATAACATCAAGGCGTTACGTCTGTCGAACAGTGTCTCAACAAGAAGTCGGTCTATAAATCTCGGCATCAAGGAATCTAAGAGCTTTGGAGCTACCTTGAAGTTTTATCCTGTACTGTAAATGTGTTCGACGCTTCAAACTTTCCGAAGGGTTTTATTTCCAGGCACATTTCGTCCGAAAAAGTATAAATATAAGTCGACACTTTTCAATTTCCTGATCCCAAGAGCGTCCGCTTTCTGGAGATTCCACGGTGAAACACACGACTGTTACCTTAAGGGACAATAAGTGTTCCTTCACGCACTCATTTCTTATCAACAGAAAAATTCTATATTGATGACACCGCTATGCGCAGGGCTCATATGTAGCGTTTCTGATTGGTTGTCGCTGTCACGTGAGCAACATTAGTTACTTCATCACTGTGGAATTTTTCATGTTGAATGAGTGAACGAATCTTTGAAGCGCGGGAAGAGAAGAGTTAAAGGGACGAACCATGATTTTATTGAAAATGGGGTTGGGTAATTTTCTGGGCTATGAAATTTTATTTTTTCACACCTTAAGGTTGTGTATGACCTTTTTTAGTCAGCTGTGCAATAGCTTGTGTAATATTTTAAGTCAAACACAGAATAGGTGTGATCTCAGCTTCTCTTTACTTTGATGATGGAACAGAAAATTAACTCCGAAGTGTAAATAAACCCATGAATAACCCACTGGGCGTTAGCCCTAGTAAAGGGAATCAGGGAACCACACGAGGTAAAGAAAAAATCGTTTGACCTCGGTGGGAACTGAACCCACGACCTCCGGATTAGATCTACCGTTACTCTGCCGACTGAGCTACGAGGTCGGACAGAGAAAGTCGGGGTCGATTTAGATGGTGAATCGCGGCGAGGAGAAAGTAAGAGTACATATGAATGTTGTGCCGCGTAGCACTATGAACACAGTAAGCTGGTAAACTGGCAATCTGGCATTTTAAAACCATTCGTTATTTCACATTGCCAGTACCCCTGTTATAATTATGACTCTCAATTAGATTTAACCAATTTTGTAAGAAGAAGAGTAAATAAAGGATGCTGTTGTTGTTGTAAGACCTGGTAAGTACAAAGCACTTGCTTGATTTTTTTTCCACAGTCTTCACTGTGCAGGGATTTCTTTTCTTGGAAATCGCACAACTGCCTCCCCACCCCACTGTCAAAACATAATGGTCGCCCCTTAATCAGACTTTGTTGTCATTTACAAAGAGGCAAATGAGTTTATCAGATTTTCGCTTACCTGTCTAGCTAGATTTAAACAAGGAAATGACTTCAGAGCCCAGGCTACTTGTTCTTCATTTTCTTGTGGGGTTATTGTACAGGTAGAGTAGACAAGCACACCTCCATCCTTCAATAACCCTACAGCCTGCAACAGAGAGAAATTATTATCATAGATCATGGATATCACCTATAAAAACTATGGGGGACACATATAGACTTGTAATGTTCTTCTAATGTTTTTTAGAATTTTTTTATAACTGGTTGCAGAGGGGGCTTACACTCAAACACCAAAGCCAGGGGTTTGTGGTGCTTTTTTTGAAAACCCTTACTATCTCAGACCAACGTATGAGATCTGAGACCTGACACAAAAATGAACTTCCTTTTTTAGACCTCTAACATCAGTGCCAGTGCAAACATTTGAGAAGCATTTCAAATTCCCAGCATTTTATGCAAAATAAATAAAGCTTATCTAAAAAACAAAATGCAGTTCTGGGCCAAAGTGCAAAACACACTGACAGTAACCCTGTTTAAGGTGAAAACAACTGAAAGTCCTTACCCTTTGTCACTGCACATTTCTATAGACTAGGCTTAACTCTGGGCCAAGACCTCTTTTCCATCAAGTACACCGCATTGGCAACATAATTGATTATTTTGCTGATCACACAGTACACAATGATATAGCACAACTTCAATTTTTACTTACAGTAGTGAAGAGTTTCCTTTGAAGTCTTGGGTAGGACTGTAACTCTTTCAAATTCATTCTGACAACAAACTGAGGCCGCTGACCCAAAGCACTGCAGGGAGCATCAAGAAGAATGCGATCAAATGTTCCACTGGGATAGGGTGGAGAAGGAGGAAGGGGAACTGAAAAAAAACACATAAGGCAACACTGAGAATCTTCAAAATATTTCCATAATAAATCTTTCTAGCCATTATTTATTTCTTGACACTAAAACACAAAAAGAAAACAATTAGTGAGCAAACAGACCAGACATTCTATCTGCCTACACAACAAGTCAATGAACATATTAATTACAAATTTGCAATGTTTTCACAATTTTTTCTTTGTTTCTTAATTCCCACAAAACAATAAGATACAAAGAAAACCAGACCAAGTGTAGAGGCTTGAAGACAGGAGAAAGAAATAACAAAATTTACGGAGATTTACGGAGTGTTTGAAAAAAACAATCAGTTATTGGTGTATTTTAAATTATGTGTACATAACATGTACTCACTACTTTCTGTGTTGTAATGTTTTTCAGCATCCAAGGCTTTGATTCCATCATACATGAAGCTCTTTACACACTGGATGCTGAAGTTTTTACAGTTTGCCATCAGCTTTGCCACTTTGGGTTCACTCTTGTCAAAAGCCACTACTGTACCCTACAGAAATAAGAAGGGTATGACCTACTCTGTCTCACAGCCTCCTTAACAGGTTATGCACCAGTCTAAGCAAACCCTGACACGCCCCCCCCTCCCCACCAACAACCAGGGAACCAGGGATATAGGTGGGTTAAACATAGAAAACATCTTTCTTTGGCTACGAAAAAACCAGGAGAATATTAAGCAAAAACGGGAGGCTGTAAATATTCTCAAAAGACGGGAGGTTTTCGGCCAAAATGAGAGGGTTAGAATCTCTGCAGTTTATTTTAAGGACAATTTGTGTGATAACATTCCATAAGTTATATCAGCAACATTCAGAAAGGTTGTCTTTACAGACCAGCGAAACAAAAAGTCATCGGCATCTCAATATTAAAGAGTTTGTCTTCTTAAATCCATGCCCCAAATTAATCGATGTATTGATTTGAATAACAATGAAACAGATTCCACAAATATCTTTGAACAATTGTGTCCGTTTTTGTTCTGTCACGCTTCTTGCGTTAAACGCATTAGTTACGTATACAAAGTGCATTGTATTTCTCACTAGGTATCATGGGAGGGATTTTTATTCATTCATGTGATTTTTCGGGGATTTGTAAGTCGTGCTCACCGGTGAAAACGATTTCTCTTTTCACCGCTAAAATTTCTTTAATAAATCTGGTTACACTGCTGTAGAAGAGCCCACGTCTCGTTTTTTAAACCTATGGATCAGGGTTCGAAGGAACAGAACAGTGAAAAGAGAGACTTCACGCCGGGAGACGAACGCGACCATGTTGACCTCG
The DNA here is from genome assembly GCA_022496165.2 of Catalaphyllia jardinei. Classification (NCBI taxonomy): domain Eukaryota; kingdom Metazoa; phylum Cnidaria; class Anthozoa; order Scleractinia; family Caryophylliidae; genus Catalaphyllia; species Catalaphyllia jardinei. Next base: position 32,556,748 of record CM042749.1, read on the forward strand.
TGGATATGGAACTCGAGCCACGAAACATCGAGGACGCAATCCACAGCTCAGCCGACCGTCTGGGAGGTTTCAGCCTTTCATTTTCTGCTTCAACAAGAAACCTTGGAACCTCGAGGGAAATGCATGAGTCAACCGAAAGCGAAGGACGCACGCTTCAATTCGAAAGCAAAGAAATCCAAGATGGCGGTAAGCAAGACGAAGACTCAACTCGGCCGAAACGAGTTTCAAAACCAAGCGCCAAAGTGATCGCCAACAGACTTCAAGAAGACACTGTAAAACTTGAAAGGCTTTGGAAAGAAACTGCAGGGGCGATCTCAAAGCTCCAGGGAACTCCAGACTCCGTCGAAGCTCTTCGCAAAGCGGTAAGAGTATTACGCTCTGCCTTCAACGAATGCCAACTCGTTTGGGTCTCTTTAATGGACTTTACGGCTTGCACCAGCTCGCCTGAACATCGCCAGGAACGTCAACGGCTAGAAGAAATTATGAGAACACGGAAGGAAATCGTCCAAGCGGCAATTAACGATGGAATCGATCGCAAGAATGATATTTTGCAAGAGTTAGGATCTGCTCGTTCCGGATCACTTGCTTCAAGGGGTTCGATGTCATCGAGTACTCTTCGAGCTCATGCGAGAGGCGAAGCGGCCGCAGCTTTGAAAAAGGCCGAAATGCAAAGAAAAATAAACGAACATCAATGCAACTCTGCGGTGGCGCTGGAACTCGAGGAAAGGAAAAGGCAAGAAGACGAATTGGCCTTTGCTAGGCGAAAACGAGAAGAGGAAGCACGGCTGGAATGTTTACGCGTTGATCAAGAGGCAGCTGCAGCAGTGGCGCGAGCTAAGGCCATCGACGAGGAACTCAGAGTCCGTAACGAAGATCAGCTACCAGATCTGCCGCTCGAAGAACCCAGTAAACGCGTCCGGAATTTTATCAACAGCCAGCTGAACGAATCTGATCCTCGTGGTCAAGAACCCGAAGCGTCACGCCTCACCGCCCCTGGTTTTTCGAGTCGCTCAGTTAAGGAAGAAACACCTCAAGGCCAAGAACTTGACCTGTCACGCTTCACGGTTCCTGGTTTTATGCCTAAGAAAGAAATGCCCGACCCTCGAGCTCCGCCATTCACACCAAGCCGAACTGCTCAATACTCTGATCCAGCTGACCGCATGGACTGCTTCATTCAGTTCATGGCTAGACGGGAACTGATCGCGAACAAAATTGAGAAGTTTGACAATCGCCCTGAAAACTTCAACACTTGGAAGGCAGCGTTTAAGAACATGACTAGCGATGTTAACATCACCGCAAATGAGGAGTTGGCTCTGATGCTCGAGTACACGACCGGAGAGTCTAAACGACTTGTACAGCGGCTCCGTAATGCCTACATTGAGAATCCATCTGCTGGGGTAAGAGAGTCCTGGAAAAAGTTAGGCGAACGTTTTGGTTCTACTGCAGTGATTACTAATGTGCAATTAAACAAGCTAACCATGTTCCCTGCATTGGCATCAAAGGATAACAAAGGTCTGCAAGAACTAGGGGACTTACTGTTGGAGTTGCAGTGTGCGAAAGAAGATGGTGGTCTTGCGGGCCTCAAGATCCTCGACGAACCTGCCTTCCTGAAACCTGTGCTTGTCAAGCTACCTCAAGATCTCCAAGGAAGATGGCAAAGGCACGCTTATCGCTACAAAACCCAGCATCACGTCGACTATCCTCCATTTCGGGAGTTTTCCTCCTTCATTCAAGAGGTTGCGCGAGAGCAGAACGACCCATACCTGTCCATGGAGAGCCAAGAGTCGAAAAGTCAATCATGGAAACCCTTTGTCAAGCCACCAGTCAAGCCGCCTGTCAAGCCACCCGCTAAGCCACCTGCCAGGCCTCCAATCAGACCCACTGACACGCCGCCCTTCGGGCAAGGGTTGACAGCCTTCAGGACCGACATCACAGATCCTGCACTCAATCCGTCTACAAGAGACCCTACCAAATGGTGTGTCGTTCACAAGTTGTCGCATCCACTTAGTAAATGCCGTGCCTTCAGGGCGATGCCTCTCACGGATAGAAGGAATCTGCTTAGCCAGCACAGAATATGCTTCCACTGCCTTGCCACGACCAGCCACCTTGCAAAGGATTGCACAGTACAGGTCAAATGCTCCGAGTGTCACAGCGATAAGCACGTTTCAGCATTGCACGCGGGACTCCCCAGCCAGCCAAACCCCAGCCAGCCAGCAGCGGCAGCAGATGCCCACCAGCATGGCGGGGAGCCCACTGTGACATCTAGCTGCACCGAGGTGTGTGGAGACACAATTGAAGCCAGGTCCTGTGCAAAGATTTGCCTTGCAAACATTTATGCTGACGGTCAACCTGAGAACAAAATCAAGGCATACGTGGTCATCGATGATCAAAGCAACTGTTCACTTGCCAAGCCGAAACTGTTTGATCTACTCAACCTGGATGGGGAAGCCACACCTTATGTGCTGAAAACGTGCTCAGGGACGAGTCAGGTCCAGGGGAGACGTGCCCGGAACGTTGTTATCGAATCCCTTGATGGCACACAGAGTCATATGCTGCCCATCCTGACAGAATGTAGTGCTATTCCAGACAGTAGAGAAGAAATTCCAACTCCCGCAGTGGCAAGAGCCCACCCGCATCTAAGGGGAATCGCCGAGAAGATTCCAGAGCTAGACCCGGAAGTTGAGATTCTCCTGCTTGTCGGAAGAGACACACCCCCCCTTCACAAAGTTCACGAGTCCCGAAATGGACCAAGAAATGCACCATGGGCTCAACGCCTCAACCTGGGATGGGTGGTGCTAGGAAACGTCTGTCTAGATGGTGCCCATAAGCCCGCTGAGGTCTCCTCTTACAGAACACAAGTTCTCGACAATGGCCGACCCTCCTTTCTGCTACCCTGCAGCAACCGGCTTCACGTGAAGCACAGTTCACATGCAGACTCCACCTCTTATTTGGAGAGCGGAAAAAAGAAAGGAACTTTCTTCAAAGGCAGCTTTGAAGATGGACTGGGCGACAATGTCTTTGCTTCCACCAAAGACGACAACAGACCAGGAACGTCGGTGGAGGACCGACAGTTTATTCACATCATGAACAGTTCCTTAGCCAGGAATGAAGCCGGTAGCTGGGAGGCGCCCCTACCTGTCCGTGACGAACTCAGCAGGCTACCCAACAATCGAGAAGACGCAGTCAAACGCTTCAAGTCGACTAGTCGGACACTCGAAAAGAAACCATTAACAAAGCAGCACTACTTTGATTTCATGCAGAAGTTGTTCGAAAAGGGTCACGCAGAACCTGCACCAGAGATAAGCCCTTCTACTCCACGCTGGTATCTACCCCACTTTGGAGTGTACCACCCCCAAAAGCCAGATAAAATACGTGTGATGTTTGACTCTGCAGCTGAAACCAAAGGAACCTCCCTGAACAAGATACTGCTCTCAGGACCTGACCTCACGAACAACCTACTAGGCGTCCTGCTACGCTTCCGTCAAGACACTGTGGCCTTTATGGCGGACATTGAACAAATGTTCCACTCCTTTCTAGTTCAAGATCAACACAGAGACCTACTGCGGTTCTTTTGGTACAAAGATAATGATCCAAACGGAGAGCTGACTGAGTACCGTATGAAAGTCCATGTCTTTGGAAACACCTCCTCACCAGCAGTGGCCACTTACTGCCTCAGGAAAACAGCTGAAGTTGGAGAGCAAGAATTTGGCTCAGACGCCAAAGACTTTGTGCATAACAATTTCTATGTCGATGATGGACTGAAGTCTGTGGCCAAACCTGCTGAAGCCATCGACCTGTTAGTTCGCACAAGAGCTATGCTAGCCAAGGCCAATCTACGCCTTCACAAGATAGCATCCAGTCACCCAGAAGTGACTCATGCCTTCCCGAAAGAAGATCAAGCCTCCGACCTCCATGACCTAGACTTCTCACTTGATACTGTACCAGTACAGCGCGCATTAGGGGTGCTGTGGGACATATCGGCAGACGCATTTACCTTCAAAGTCTCTCTGGGGGAGAAGCCATTTACAAGACGAGGTGTGCTTTCTGTACTTAACAGCCTGTATGATCCGCTGGGACTTGCGGCTCCAGTTGTTGTCAGAGGAAAGATTCTTCTAAGATCCATGATGGCCAATATAAGCAGCTTTCAACCAGAAAGCTGGGACGAACCATTACCAGAAGAGCAAAGAATGCCCTGGGAAACATGGTGCAAAGCCTTGCAAGCTCTAACCCTTCTAAGAGTCCCTCACTGTTACACAATCGCTTCCCCTTCAGCAGTCAAAAGTCGGGAGCTGCACACCTTCTGCGATGCATCCAATGACGCCATCGGAGCAGTCTCGTACCTGAGAACCATCCGGCACGATGGGAGCATCCAAGTGTCTTTCGTCCTTGGCAAAGCAAAGCTGGCCCCATCAAATGCCACAACCATCCCTCGCCTTGAACTGTGTGCAGCCATACTTGGCATCAAAATCACAGAGTTGATCAACCAAGAGTTAGACGTCAAGCCTGACACAGTTGTGTACTACTCCGACAGCAGAGTAGTCCTTGGCTACATCACCAATGAGACTCGACGCTTCTACGTTTACGTCAGCAACCGAGTGGAACGCATAAGAAAGACTTCGTCTCCTGAGCAGTGGTATTATGTACCTTCCCAACAGAATCCAGCTGACTTGGCCACACGATCAGTAGACGCTCAGAACCTGAGTGGCAGCATGTGGCTTCGTGGCCCTAATTTCCTTCGCCATCAGGAAACATCGGTCAACATGACTGCCAGCCAAGCCTCAGAGGTTGCAGAAGACGACTCAGAAGTCCGCCCAGTGGTACAAGCTCTAGCAACTCAAATCCTGCCTAGTAAGAAACCTCTTGGGACCAGCCGCTTTTCTCGGTTTTCACAGTGGGGAACTCTCGTGAAGGCAATTGCAAGAATCCTCCTAGCCATGCGGACATATCATCAGAGGGTCCAGGGGAAGCCCAGTACCACCGCAAGTGCGAAGCTATCTGTCCCCCTCCTAGACAGAGTAAAGTTCATGATCATTAAAAATGTTCAGCGTGAAGTTTATGAAGAGGAACTCAGCCGCCTCAACAACTCTGAAGTGTTGCCTAAGGCAAGCCCTCTGCTCAAACTTTGCCCAGTGATCGATAACGATGGACTCCTGAGAGTCGGTGGCCGACTGGAAAGAGCAAGCCTGAGTTACGAGGAGAGCCACCCCTTGATACTGCCAAGTTCGCATCACATCACAATCCTTCTAATAAGGCATTATCACGAGAGAGTTCAGCATCAGGGGCGACATCTCACGCTCGGCCTGATCAGAAGCAGCGGGATCTGGATAGTCGGAGGCAAGCGAGCTATAAACAGTGCTATCAACAGCTGCATCAAGTGCAAGAAGCTAAGGGGCCGACAGCAGACACAGAAAATGGCTGATCTTCCCATTGATCGCCTCACTCCAGCACCCCCATTCAGCTATGTTGGCCTTGATGTCTTTGGACCATGGCTCGTCAGCGCTCGTCGGACAAGAGGAGGAGTCGCAAACAGTAAACGTTGGGCTGTACTTTTCACCTGCTTAACTACAAGAGCCATCCATATTGAAGTGATAGAGTCAATGGACACTTCGTGTTTCATCAATGCCCTGCGCAGATTCCTGGCCTTGCGTGGCCCAGCAATACAGCTTCGCTCAGACTGTGGTACCAATTTCATTGGTGCGCGAAACGAGCTCCAATCCTGCCTTAGCGAAATGGATGACAGTGCCATTCAGTCCTACCTAGCTAATGAAGGGTGTGAGTGGATCTTCAATGCTCCTCATGCCTCCCATGTTGGCGGAGTCTGGGAACGCATGAGGGATGACCAGAAGAATCTTAGACTCCATACTTGCTGATCTTGGGCCCGTACGTCTCACTCATGAAGTCCTTACAACACTCATGACAGAGGTAACAGCCATAGTAAATGCCAGACCTCTGGTGCCTGTATCAACTGATCCAGAAATGCCAGAGATCCTCACCCCAGCCACTCTGCTAACACAGAAGTCTAGAGCCCTAAAAGCCACTCCGGGGAACTTCAGCTGCACCGAACTGTACAGCAAGCAGTGGAGGCAGGTCCAGTACTTGGCCAACCTCTTCTGGACCCGCTGGCGTAAAGAGTACCTGCCGACACTCCAGCCAAGAAGGAAATGGCAAAACGAAACCAGGAACTTAGAAGAGGGAGACTTGGTGCTCCTGCGCTGGAGAGAAGCACCTAGGAACTACTGGCCTCTTGCCCGAATTACCAAGGCTCATGCCAGCGCAGATGGCAAAGTACGCAAGGTTGACCTGGTGACAGCAAAAGACGGTTCCAGAAAGAGTTACACCAGGCCAGTTACTGAGGTTATCCTGCTAAGAAGCGAGGAGAATTTCCAGAAGATGAAAACCAGACTTGGATGAACTGTTTGAACTTTGAGTGAAAACTGAACTGTCACAGCTTAGTGCTGGAGACTAGAACTGAACATTTTAACTTAGGATGTTGCTGTTTTTTTGTTTTGATATAATTGTAGTGGTATTTCATAATACCAGACGGGGAGTGTTCTGTCACGCTTCTTGCGTTAAACGCATTAGTTACGTATACAAAGTGCATTGTATTTCTCACTAGGTATCATGGGAGGGATTTTTATTCATTCATGTGATTTTTCGGGGATTTGTAAGTCGTGCTCACCGGTGAAAACGATTTCTCTTTTCACCGCTAAAATTTCTTTAATAAATCTGGTTACATTGCTGTAGAAGAGCCCACGTCTCGTTTGTTTAAACCTATGGATCAGGGTTCGAAGGAACAGAACAGTTTTAATGTGCTGAAATGTGCCCAGAAGTCCTTGCGGGAATGATTGCTGCCATCTTGGATTACTACGAACCCCCAACTAATGTCGCACATTCCTCAGGACAAAAGTGACAAAATGTGCAAATTCCCCACATACTGAGGATTCAAAGAGCTGCCAATACAGTGATAAAGCCCCACATTTCCCGGGGTGGGGGGGGGGCCAGAGTTTTTCGTTGACTGGTGCATTACAAAGGTGACAATCTCAGGCATGAATCTGCCTTTCAAGTATTCACCTGAGAGTGTGGTCTGAATAATTCATGCAGGTGTCCACATTAGTAGTAAGAGCAAAGCGTTTCTTCCTTAGAGAAGGCTCCACATAAGAAAGGTCTCTGCCTTGTCCTGCTTATAGTTAGAGATGTATCAGTGTAACAAGTAGTTTTAAGTGTATAGCTACATTAGAGAGAGCTGCCTTTTACATCAATTCAAGAAGGTATGGATCATCAGATAGATAACTAATGAATTACAGAAAGATAATTATTTAAGCTTTTGATTATTTTATTATTTTAGCAACATTAAACTAAGGCCCAGATGCCAAACTTTTCATGAGCCGAACCTAATACCTTGATTAAGTACCCGAAAAGTTCGGCGGCTGAAACAGTTAGGAACGGTTATTTGAATTTGAAACAGTTCAGCCATTCTTCCTGCCTGGCTCAGCCGGGAATTTCACCTTTGGAAGAGCTTTAATTCAGATGCTGAACCTTTCATGTGCCGGAGCCTAATGCATAAAATATTATAATAATGTATTTTACAAGCAGTTTCAGTCTTCGGGTTTTTTTAAAAGCAGTTTTGGTTCAAACTGAACTAAGTTTGACGAATTAAGTTCGAAGTCTGAATCAACAGGCATACTTTTGTTAATTTGGATCAGTCCAAATTCAAATTAAGTTCGGCTCATGAAAAGTTAAGTGTCTGAACTGGGCGAAAGATACATTTCAACCAAGAGGACATTCTCTTCTCCAGCTCACCTTGTCTTCCATGAGTGACGCTAAGTGAGTAGTTTTGCCACCTACAAAATAGGATATTCTTGTTCAAAGACGTTTGCCTGAATGCCATTAATTCTATAGATGTCTTTACTCTAGGAAAGCTCTGTATCTCATTTTTTAGTTTTGACCTCCAGTTGGTCCCTAAACAAGCTATTGTTCTTAGAAAATTGAGGTTGTCTTTGAAACAAGAAAAAAATAGAAACTTCTTGTGCACTAAATTTTGTTGTGATGTACAGCATTTATTTATTAAATTGCTAGTACATGTAATTGAAGCAGTATGTCACCTGGGGAAGCACACATGTCTAAGATAATTTCACTGGGATGAGGATCCAGCACATGTCCAACGACAACAGATGGCAAGTTCTGAAGGAACAGTAAATGAGGAAGAACTCCACTCAATGATGGACAGCTAAACAGAGGGGACGTCACACAGACTGCAACACCACTAAAAAAACAAACAGAAAATGGAAAGTTTTCCTAGGCTTACATAGCTCCAAAGAACAGGACTATAATGTACTTTGAGGGTAAAATTATTTAGCAAAAGCTTAAATACCTGTTAATTTTTTTTTATGCTGGAAGATGACAAGCTCAAGGTTAGCACCCTGGAACAATGATCAAGCAGTACAGGATTTAAGCTCTAACCAGCATCATATTTGCAGTTGAACAGTCGTCCCAGACAACTACGACTGAGGTAACTCCAAAAGTCATCCTTTGGATGAGTGAGGTTTTGCTCAACCACAGAATATTTCCAAAAATTCCTATTTTATTTTATGATGTACATTTTACCTGTGTTTCGGTTCTTCTCATCCACTTAACACATTAAGAATAACCTACAACTTTTTGTCTGCAATGAGATCGTAATTGTTTTTGCTTTAGCATCGAGCAGTTTTCGTTCGTTAATTGACTTGCTGTGTTCCTTTCTGTAATGCAAGTCTTAAATATAGGAATTGCACTGGCCAAATTGTTTGACTTCCAGCGGTGAAAAAGCAAAAGCCCAAGCACGATAATCTTTCTCCCCTCAGTCCAAAGCCTTTGATCTTTACTAGCAGTTTTAATGCTGTTAACTTCTGGCAACTTTTAGAGCACCGAGAGCTGAACTAGAAAAAACTCAAGTCTACAAAATTATATATTCCCTGGACAACCCAAATCGGAACCGGGCAAGTAGGCCATCAGGCTTAAATGAATAGGGATCCCTGGGCAAGACACAACTCTCACAGTGCTCTCTCAGTCCAGGTGGATTTAAATGGGTACTGGCAAATCTCAAGCTAGAGGTACCCTGTACTTTGCATAATGATGCACTAACATACCATTCAAAGGGAGTGTAGAGATACCACTAGTAACTCAATACTACAGAAACTAGCCTAAGAATAAACTGTGCCCAGACATGGCACCACGCAGACATTCCCTTACTTACCTTACATCTTGCTGTGAGCAGAAAATCTCCTTCCGGGCAAGCACAGCAGTTCCATTTCCAACAAACACCTTTTGCCCATCATATGGTTTCGTAAGACCCTTACGGCATTTACCCTCCAGATCAGCATACACTGATACTAAATCTCCTCTTTCAATACCTGTTATTAAGATACTTTGAGTGTTTTTGTGTATATCATTGTACAGGCTTGACGCCTTATGTGGGTATGAGTCTAGCTCAAACAGATTTAAAGGCAAGGAAACCATCACAAGCCATGGGGACCACAAATGCATAAAACAACTTGGAGTGTTGCTTATACATGGCAGACTTCAGACAATTTTTTTTGCCAATGACTATTCAAGGGCTTTTCAAAACTCCTCAAGAGTTTGTTTTCATCAGAATCACCCAAAACGTTTCTTGTTAGAAACACAAAATGCAGAATAATGTACTCAATTAAACTCATCGCAAGTGATGAGCTTGGGAGCTGTTGCCTTAAAGGTTAGTGGGTGGCCAGATGCAACGAGCAGAGAGGAGGTATCCATGGCAACCCTGGAAGCGGGAACCACCCTTAATGCGGCCACTAACCGGCACTGTCACACTGAAAAGGTTCAGTGGAGATACTTACCCAAAAGAAAACCTACCTGAAAAATACTCATGAAACCACCAGCCACCTAGTGGGGAGGGGAGGTGAGGGAGCTTGAATCCGCAACGATTCGCAAGACAGTACAACTGATCCGCTATGATCAGCAAGCAAAGCAAGAATGCAGTACGAATAGCTAGAAATCCCCAAAATGGCCCTGCAATTCCTCAAGGGACCGCCCCGCATGTCACGTACTGCAATAGGTGACAACCGCGAGCCAACTCACTTGAGTTTAACTTCGCCTAAATTACATTTAGCCACATACAAACACCATGGAAGTAAGAATTAAGTTGTTTGTTACCTCATATGAATGGGTATACATATATACCAGTAAAACACAAATTAAACTTTTTTGCAACTACAAACACTTTGCAACAAGACTTTCCCTGACTTATAACTGTTTATAATACTGATGCTACCCTGAGTACAAAGCTAGTTCATGGCTGCTTCCCCCTTACCCTCCACTGCCTACATTTTGTCAGTTGAACTTGGATGGCAGAACCAGGCCTTGGGCTAAGGGTTTGGGGGTGTGTGGGGGGCCGTTTTGCTTGCCCTGCTAGCTTTTCTTCCTCCTGTGATTTTTTTTTTTTTTTTACCCAAAATAAGGGGGCCCTCTCCTAGACCTGCCACTGGAACTGGTAGGCTTGGATTAGGGGGGGAGCTGAGTGGAGAGGAATAATGATCAATGATTTGGAGTGCAACACTCAAGCCATCAAGTCTACCCCAGAAAACACAAGATGTAATCTGACCTTACCAGGATGGGCTGCCAGAACACCAGGAGCATAGATATCTGCACCTCGGAGTATAGCGGCACCACAGTGCAAGTCAACAATGATCTCCTTTACAACTGGCACAAGATCATCTTTTCGACTAGAACCATGAATCAACAGAATGTCCTTCAACATGTCATGCTCTGTCACTTTGTAATGGCACTGTTCTCCTTTCTTGCCTCCCTAGTAATTACAAAACGTAACAAGCCAATTCATTTATTTAGAATATTACATTAACTGTTTACTTTCTTTTCAAACTTAGCTCTCTTAATGAAAGCTTGTTTCTACAGAAAGAACCATTGAATCAAGTTCTGCTGAGTTCAACTAAAGTGGCCTAGCTATAGAAAGACGCTCTGCCTAAATCAGTGAATGGGTATATTTTTTCAGGCCTCAGGTGTATAAAAGGGCAGGGAAACCTGTCATTTAGGTATTTAAAAAGTCCTGTAATTAAAAGTGCATGTATTTCAAACAGATGCACTTTATGCATACAGCTGTGACATTTACGTTATTAACCTACATGCACCAAAAGCTTATTGACAAAAATGCATTTTTGGGACATTTTTGGATATTTTCAGCCTAGATGTGAGCCAAATCAGCTCCAATCTACTTGAAAACGCATTTGCAGACATGACAGCATGCATTTCTTTCCACTTGCATTGCTTTTAAGGACATTTTTTTGGGGGCATGCACAGAAATCAAAATTTCGAGCAAGTGACCCATGTCTTTAGGCTTTTCAATTTGTTTACTTTTTTCTTGTTTCCCTTTTCTCCTTTTCTTAACTTTTCACTGCAGTGGTTGACATTCTCCCAGGCTTGTACCTAGTTCAAGAATTTCCAAGAAAACATTGAAACAGAAAATTCTTACCAGTCACAATAGCCAAATTTTGCTCCATGTTTTTTACTCCAATTTCTGAGCATTTCCATGCATATTTCAGGCTCAATTGACCCAATCACTGCAATCTAAGTATCAATGGAAATATCGTTTTCTCCTTCAGATCTTGAATATATGAGATGCGAATTTCGGTCAAAGGTGATGATGCCTTAAGTGGGAGAAAGGCCAGCACTTGTCATGGCTGGTTACGGCCAGCAGAGGCATTATTCGGTTAAACATGGCATGAAAATGACAAGATTTTCCCTTTTTGGCAATTTATCCATAATACGTACAGTTTGGTTATGATCATGTGAAAGGGAGCCTTCGTTCAATTAGAAGTATATCCAAAAAAGTTACCTTTTCTCTCAAAGTGTTATACAAGAGGTTAAGGGTGGAAACTCAAGGCACAGCCTCCTCTTATAAAATTTGTAGAGTACCCCCTCCCCCAGGATTTCTATGTGATACGTTTCTTCAGATGTTTTCCTTGCAACACACCTCCTCCAGAATCTTCTGCAACTGCTGCCGAGCATCATGTACTGTTGTCTTTAAAGTGTTGACTCGCACAACTGTAAACAGTGGTGGAGTGCCAAGTCCATCCAGAAGTTTATCAAATCCCTGAGAGTGGTCATAATTCAAATAATGTTCCTGTCAAAACAAAATAAATCAGTTCCATGTGTTTCTTGTAATGCTCTTTGTATTGCATGCAACAAAAGAAATAGTATTGATAAAACTATAGCATTTGAAAGCTTAAGCGAGTTAAGGAAGATAAAGTAGTCTGGAGAGGCTTGGGTGTGCAGGGATGGCAATGGTTTTCTCCAAATTCTCCAGTTTTCCTCCCTCCACAAAAACCAACACTCCAAATTCCAACTCAATCCACACATTTGATCACATTATGTTAAAATGCATGTTAGAAGCATTTAAGTATTATTTGTATCAAAATGGTTCATCACCAGATGTTGTCATCCAGAGAGGAGAGGGAGAATTGCTATTCCCGATCCTTCCACACGGAAGTACTCCCCGGGAGTACCCCCTCCCGGGTTATCACTCAGATATCTAATCCTACGTTATTCCTTTCTAGAACATGAATATTCCTTATCAGTGAATGGTATTCAGGGAAGTGCACCTTTCTCTGCAACCTTAAGTCTCATTTAGAGTCTTGCTTATTCCGGTGGATGAAAGTAGAAGGTTTCACGGTTGTTCAGGTTGATAGAGATGACAAGAGACAAAATCTCTGCGATCTGGATAGTAATTTTCGCAAAAATATTCTTATCACTGAAGTAATACATCAAGCGTTATAAATTACCTCTCTAGGAAACAGGGAATTTCTCAAAAAGTCTTCGACTTCAGGGAATAAAAAGGACAATTTTGGAAGACGATGTGACATCCTCAAATAGCCGCCATTTTATTGAACTAGTACCCAGGTTTGTCGAGCAGTAGTGCCCGTGGGAGTGGGTGAGGACAAGGAAAAGGAAGTCACTTGTAGGGGAGGGTGGGAAAGGATTTCGGATTTTTTTTGTTTGATGATTTGATTTTTAATTTTCGATCTCAATGATTATTTCGCTTGGAAAATGTATATAGAAAAGTGATCATTCTTCAAGGTTGATTTAAAGTGGTCTCATGGACTCCTGGTTGTCTAATGTGACAGAAAATTCAGAGTATGAACAGCGGGGTTATATAACAGTAATTTGAGATCATTTAAAACGGTGAGTTTCAAGCATGCAGCAACCTAAAACCCCGTAAAAACAGAATCAACCCGATCATTGAACAATACCTGCATTACTGAAAATTTGAAATGATCTAGGAAAAAAACAAAATCTAGTGTTTCTTAGGGTAGGTAATAGGCTATTATAATGTCACGATTATACTATTGTAACGGTCTATTGTATGTTCATCTTGGTAAGCTGCAACGCCTGCAGAACGAGGCAGCTCGGCTGGTATGTACTGTATCGAGGTATGAACATATCACACCATCACTGATCAACCTGCACTGGCTTCCGGTTACCCACAGAACAGAATTCAAGATAGCAATGCTAGTTCACAAATGTACCCACGGCATCGCACCACAGTATCTTTTAGACTAGATAAAAATCAATGAGAGCTCGCGGTACCAGTTGAGATCACATCGGGGCATACTTCAGACAATGCCAATCATTGAATACCTTAAAAGCTTTACTAAAGACACATCTTTTTAAATTAGCTTTTTGTTAGTTCTCTTATTAACTCATATTTTAATTTTATTGTTTTCCGAAAATTGTAAATTATTATTATTATTTAGATTAGTCATTTATTACTTTAAGATTTTAATGTTGTAATGCGCATTCGATCATATCTTTATCGCATGTTAGACTGCGCAATATAAAAAATAAACATTATTATCCTTATTATTAGGCTTTTCCCCAAATGTGATGGTTAGTGATATTTTGTGTTGATAGACACTATAACAGTATGAAATGTACAAAATGGAATTCATGCTACTTAGAACTCACGGGAAACAAGCATGAACAGCGGGAGATCTAGGGGAGGGGTCAGGGGGCACGGGCCTCCTTTATTTTGGCTAAGAAAAGAAGAAATGACACAAGGGAAAAAGGCCAGCAGGGCAAGTAAATCAAGACGCCCCCCCCCCCCCTTCCCCCCTTAGCTAAAGACTGATGAAGACTTCACGCTTTATACGAGTCAAAACCTGACATAGAAATCAGCAAGGATGTTTTATAGTGATACTGACAGTTTTTAGTGAGTTGTGTTTTATGTTTTCCCTTCGAGTGATGCACATTGAATTGTTCTGCTTTGTCTCTTTCATTAGTTTCTTTTTTGCCTGCGCTTTTATCATAGCGATCGATATTCATTAAGTTCACTTTTTACAGGTAAGATCTGAATAAACAAAGGATTTCTAATTGAAAATAATCCCTACATTAAAGCCCGGGGGAAAAGGTGTAGGTGCTAATGGTAAAAACTGAATTAAACGGGCGGGTTTTTTTCTCATAAATTTCACTCGTTTCGTGCATGCACTGCTGACTGAATGCCAATAATACCTAAGTGTCGCTTATGACGTCATGCATCAGTCATCGCCTATTATTTGAAATATTTCCGGCGTGAGGGCAGGAAAAAATATCATCCCCATCGCTTTACGATCATTATCAAAGGATATGTCGTCCGCTTTGTTCTGTGATTATCATTTTACATGAGCGAACATGGATGAAACCGATAATAACAATAACAATTTTTCGGCACAGGGTGAAACTGTCGATACAAACCGCGGCACATCGAAAGGATGGCAAGCATTTCAAATCATCTTTTGGACGTGGCTGAGTGCAGCGGCAGTCATCGGAAATGGCTTGGTGTTGGTTTGTGTTCTACGCAAAAAGCGGCGAACTTCATCCACGTTTAAGTTCTATGCGAGTCTTGCCTTGGGAGATCTACTCGTAGGTTTGTATAAAAGAAACCAATCGAAGGTCGTATAATAGAAAGTAAGATACATGTTTATCAAGTTCATCAAATTACAATTTATGTATTGAGCAGGAGTAGTGAATCGACATACCGTATTGCAACTCTGTAAATGGAAACATTTACTGCTATCAAGCTGCTTCGCATAGTTTGTTCACATCGGAGTAACTATAAACAACACCGATGGCTCTAAATACTTCATAACGATGGTGTCCATTGCTTGATCGTGTATAACTTACCTCGATATTTGCCAGAACGTTTAAAAAATCATTTATTTTCCACATTCATCAATAACACGATCAGGTTTTTGTGAGTGAAAAAATATTTTGATCACAGTGGTCAATATGAGTTTCTTTTTTTAATTGAACGAACGTTGCAAGTCGCTGGGCGAAAATTGTTCCAATCAACCGCATAACTTTTGTTAATAGTAATCTGCAGTAATTAAACATTGAGCAAGATTGACAAAGCTAAAACCCAAATAGCGGTTTCATGGTGTCATGTCCTCCTGTCATATCGACAACCTCAAAAGAATTGTCGTGACCTCTGCTCTCTCAATCGAATTGGAGGGTTTTTTTTGCAAAGCAAACAGCGAAGGAATTATTATTTACTTTCTATAAACTTTCCAAACAATGGATATTCGTCGCGGACACTTGCTGCGTCCGGCATTCACACGGAAAATTAATTACGGTATTCAAATTCACTGTGAAACAATGAATTAGAGTCGGATAGCTATTTAAACGGGACACACGCATATATTAAGAACTTTGCTTCGTCTAGAAATTGCACATTGCAGAAGTAGTTCTTAAATTTAACAACAGGATGAAACCCTGAGGAATACAAGTGTATTCTTTAGAAATATAAGAGAACTTGTCGAAGCGTTAACAGTCAAAAGGGCGCGAGTTCGCTAATATGTTGCATGCAACATTGTAGTGGTGAGGTCAGCATATCACGTTCGATCGCGGCCCTGAACTCGACGTCAGATCACGCGATTCTCACCTACAGGACCGGAGGAGTAGTCATATATATTACCTAATATCCAGTTTATTTCATTTCTATTTTGTTGATTCAAATCATTGCTTGTGATCAAACTAAGCGTCAAGTCATCGTGTTTTTGTTGACATCTTATCCTTCTTATCCTAGTCAGCCCCCCTTGCTATAAGAACCCAGTGAAAATCATAATCTTATCCACAACGCACCTGCTGCAAAGTACAAAATGCTGTACCCTCCCGTTTTCCCCGGGGGGAGGGTACGGCTACCAGTAGGCTAGGAAGTTGGAGGTCACGAAAACTTCTCGAACTGTACGTAATCCACCATGAGAAAAAAGATGGCTTCTGTACATTTTGCCACAGTACCTTGCGAACCAAACTAAGTCCGCCATTGGGCATATAGAAAGGTATGGTTCAACGGCAGTCGTTCCTATACTAACAGCATTGCTCTTGTCGAGTTTGATTGACCTTAAAATTTTGCTTTGTGTTTTTATACGCTCCTTTAGAGTTTTCGTGCGCAAAGCATTATAGGTAAATGTACCAGTCGCCATCTTTTTCCTTACAGTGGATTGAGATAAGCCTGTTCGCAGCCTCTTGTTCTATTTTTTCCAAAAAAAA
>CM042749.1:32578301-32591818 GCA_022496165.2 Catalaphyllia jardinei
CAGTTCCTCATAAAGTAAATCAAAAATAAAATTTCCGAAACAAGAATGTTTTGAGGGCAGATTTAAAAGATGAAAGAGATGTTGTATTTTTAATAGAATCCGGTAAACTTTTCCATAATATTGGTGCGGAGAAAGAAAAGACTGGTTCACCTATGTCACAGAATTCACAGTAGGGACAGTAAAAAATAGTTTAGAGGATGAGGCTAGGGTCGACAAATAGGTTGGCCAAACTCGACTATGAATAATCCAACCCTTGGCTGAAACATAGCTTACTAAGTAAATTTACGTCAAGAACTAAAACAACGTCTACGAAAAAGTTAGTTTTACTACAATCTCAAAGTTTGACAGACACAGCGACGAGAAAAAAACACACATTCCATCAGCCGTTACGTATATCGAGTCGTGTCTCAACTAGACTTCGCTCCATAAAAGAAACTATTACATGTAACTGTCGGTGCTATTTAAAAGTTTTATATTGTACTGTAAAAATTTTAGAAAATTCGATTTATTTAACAATTACTCGCCGAAGTGGAGGTAAATATCCACCACTTTCACCGACACTGAGGTGAATAATTGTTTCAGTATATACCACACAAGCTGAATAACTAGCGGACAAAGAGTAACTTTGTTTGTGACAATATACCAACAAAAGCCATTTTGTTTTTCTTCGGCTGCTCGGAGGTGAATAGTACTTGATTAATCACCTTCGAGCTAACCAATCAGCGCGCGTGAAAAGCACTATTCACTTGTGTGGTATATACTAAATTCGGATACTTTTTTGGGTTCGAAATTAAAATCGTCCAAAATTTTTTGCAATCACTTTATGCTTCTTATGGGCTTCGCATGGGCATTTAGTTCTTCATTTCTTCTTTGAGCTACTGTAAGGAAAAAGCTAAACCATAACGGCTGGTTTAATAAGGAAAGAAGATGGAAACTTGACGACAAAACGTTAGGAAAAGGGCTTGTTACACCGCGCTTCCAAATGAAGAATGCTCGTCAGAGGCGTCACACAACACACAAGAAAACCTGCATATTTGCCAGGCTTCAGTCTTCTGAGAAGAGAGAGATGTCTGTTGTGTTTAAATTCGGCCTGTGTGCGTGACTGTTCCTTTATACAAGAAATAGCGCATACTTGCCTCTTCAGTGATGAGACGTTCCCCAGTGTGTTCTCCCTAGATGCATTGTAAAAGTGAAACAGTAAGTACTGTAGTCATTCAGACAACAAAAGAAAAACTCTAAGTTACTACTGAGTTCAAGTAATGAAATACACAGGTACAATTCTCTCAACCTTAACACTGTTTAGAAGCACAAATCTTTCAGAGCCCGCCATTTTTTTGAGGTTTAGAGCTGTAGCTTCAGCTGTAGTGTTCCGCAAGTAAAAGGCGTTTTATAAGAATAAGTCCTCATAAGAGCCAAGTGGCCAATCAGACCGGAGTTTATCCCGATTTCTGTATAATGGAGTGAGCACGCACTAACCAAAGGCCACCGCATACCACCTCAATAGGCTTTTTATATAACTCACTTGATAATTCTCTTACCACAATTAAAGAATTGATGATCTCAAATGGCACTGATCCACCATGTTCCTTTATTATTCTGAGAGCCATGAACCTGCAACACACACCAAGAGAAGAAACTCATCAGCCTGTATTGCAGGCTTAAACGATGAACGGGTAACTCTTTCCATTTCCATCCCCCTTTTTTAGCATCTGCTTCGCAGCTAGAAACTCATTTGATTGCATACATTGCAACACTGATACAACATGCTCAATGCCCATTGCGACAAAGTTTAGTTCATCACTTAACACCCAGTGCAGACCTCTGTTCGGTAATGATATAATGCCAACAACACATACCGTAATTGTTCTCCAGTTGTGAACTTAAAGTTGCTCAACTTTGCTTTTGATGGATCCGAACTTCCTGCATTTACTGGGAAAAAATAACAAGACTTGAGACATTCTATTCTAAGTACCGTACAGTGTAACAAGTGTTATCAAATGACACAAGTATTAAAATTCTAATAATACCTAAGATCAAACGAATGTTCTGTTATTTGAAGGAACAAGGAATATAATAGTAGATAATTGCAATATTTTTCAACTCTGAAGACTGCAACAAGTGGCAAAGCTACATGGACTGGCGGAGAGTGTAGTTGAATTTCAACTGCTTGCAAATCCCCTCATTGCCTGATTTCAAACCGTGAAGGGCTAGGCATGAGTGTGTAAATTATGGGATTAGCAAATATTGATCCACATAGTCATGAAGTGCAGACCAAGATTTACAAAATCCCCAAATTTGGTGTAAATAGACCCAATAGCAAGCAAGATACAGCCATTTGAAAATGTCAAAATTCACAAAGAAATGTATGGCCATTCGGACACTGAGCAAACACGTCCGGATAACCATGCATTTCTTTGTTTATTTTGACGTTTTTAAATCGTTGTATCTCAGTCAAAACTAGCCTGATTAACACCAAACTTTCGGATTTTGTGAATCTTGGTGTGAACTTTCTGACTATGTCAATCAATATGATGTAACAGAGAATTAACTCTGAAGTGTAAATGTTAGTGCTAATTTAACCCATGAATAACCCACTGAGCGTTAGCCCTAGTAAAGGGAATCAGGGAACCACACAAGGTAAAGAAAAAATCTTTTGACCTCGGTGGGAATCGAACTCACGACCTACGGATTAGATCTATCGTCACTCTGCCGACTGAGCTACGAGGTCGGACAGAGAAAGTCGGGGTTGATTAGATGGTGAATCGCGGCGAAGAGAAAGTAAGGGTACATATTAATGTTGTGCCGCGTAGCACTATGAACACAAATGATGTAACAGAGAATTAACTCTGAAGTTTAAATGTTAGTGCTAATTTAACCATGGTTATTCATGGGTTAAATTAGCACTAACATTTACACTTCAGAGTTAATTCTCTATGTCAATCAATAGTTGCTTATCCCATAATTTACAGACTCATACCTAGTCCTTCACGATTTGAAATCAGGCAGTGGGTACAACCCATGACAGAATAAAATGGCACCTCTAGCTCAGAGAATCACTCGCCCACCGAACCAATCTGACTCATTCCCAGGACAAGATGATGAGAAGCCTAGGGGATGAGGTTGGAATCCCACCAGCTATGCAGGCTAGCAACTGATACAAATATTGCATTTTTGTAAATCAAACAACTACCAAAGGAACTTTTCATACCGTCACAGTCTGTTGCATTAAACATGTTTAGAGGAGTCCACCAAATGTTCACGGCAATGTTTCTAAACAGTGAAGTCACTTGATGAGCCCATCTAGAAAACAAAAACAAAAATATTGTGAAGTATATATGAAATAATTCATATTTGTACTGGGTTGTAGATGAAAGTGAAGAGTGATCATCGCAGTGAATTTTCCAATTTAAGCAATTGGAAAGAAGAAGCCTGAAAAAAATCAGGGCTTCAACGGGATTCGAACCCATGACCTCTGCGATACTGGTGCGATGCTCTACCAACTGAGCTATGAAGCCACACATTGGGAGCAAGGTCAATTTGTGGAGTTCATATTTTCCCATGCAGTGAAGTGACTTCACTTCACTGCACGGGAAAATATTAACTCCACAATTTTTTTTTTGGCAAGGGGTCATGTAATTTCCAGGGGGGTCGCACAAAGTAGGTCTAGCTAGCTAACCGCAGCTGCAGCACTATGTAAAGGTAAGGGAATGAGTTGGGGATGGGGGGGGGGGGGGTTGTGGGGCAAACAGATAAAGGATTGACTTTAGGGAGTCTAAAAATGTTTGATATTTGATACCTCAGAATGCTTTCTAATACAGAAAATTCATGGCAAAACTGAATAGAATGATTTTCCCTCTCGTCAATGTCGGGTCAGGTAGCGGTTGTCGTCGGGTTTTTGACCTGAGACCCGTCTTTTATCTGGAACACTGCAAAGAGAGCAAAGAGCTATGTAGCTGTAACTGTAAGCTAAGTTTATCGATGTTATTGACCTGTTTTCTTAATTTCTTACAAGACTCACCCATAAGGTATGAACATACAGTCTCCAGGCTCTAGGTGAGCAGACCACCATGGAATATTTTGTAGACTTGGATATCTGTACATGTCAACTTTATCAACATTGGCACTGCAATAGTCACCCTCTCCATGATCCATGTCAATTAACTTGCTGTGTTCCTACAATAATATTACTAAATAGGTAAAGGAGTCAAAGAAGAAGAAGAAGAAGAAGAAGAAGGAGAAGAAGAAGAAGAAGACGAAGACGAAGACGAAGACGAAGACGAAGACGAAGACGAAGACAAAGACAAAGACTAAGATGACGAAGACGACGAAGAAGACAAAGACGACGAAGAAGATGATGAAGACGAAGAAGAAGACGAAGAAGACGATTAAGAAGATGAAGGCGATGAAGAAGACGAAGACGAAAACGAAGAAGAAAAAGACGAAGAAGATGAAGAAGACGACGAAGACGAAGGAGATGACGACGACGACGACGACGGGCAGGTATGGATAGTTCCTGGAACAGCGCATTACAACAGGTATTAAATATTTATTTATTTATTTACCAGGTCCACTATAAACCAGTCCTTAACTCCACTGATCATGCAGTTAATATTATCCACAGTATCCATGTGAAGAAAAGATTTGGACCCTCCACTACTAAACCACATCACTGCATCCTTGAACCAGAATAAAACACAAGCTTGAGTTACTAAACTAGTAATCAACAGACAGGGTCTGCAGGGGAGCCATGCATTGACCTGATATACCCCTCCCTCCTGAGTATAATACTTGCTTGATTTGAAAGTTGACATAGATTTTATTTAGCTTGAGGGTAGGGGCGAAGGGTGCATTCACTGTGTATAAACTAGATAGCTCTTTATAGCTTCATTGCCATGTCCCTATCTTTTATGCCAAGTGTACAACCCCTTCTCCTCTGCAGAGGGGAGGGGCAGAGAGGGTCACTAGGGGACAGGAAATAAGATATGTCCAGAAAGAGCAATGTTTGTTCTAGTATCGTACATGTAACTGTAAACTGCTGCTGGTTTGTCCTGCGCTTGTTTAACTTTGCAAGGGCTTTAAAACAGGCTTAAAAACAGAGGGCCTTAAAACCGTTTCAAAATGAGCCACCGCTGCCCATGTTGATCGAAATGGGTTTTTCATTTACTGGTAATTGAGCTTCAAAACATCATAATAAAAAAATAATAATAATTAAATAACCTTTATTTACCCTCGGCAGTGTTTATAGCACAAGTGCTAGTGGGGCCAAGCAAGCGATTGAAACAAATATTCAATAAATAAAATGAATTCAGAACAAGGAAAGCAAGAGAGAGGCTTACATCCTAGGGTGCTTATAACTAGATGTAATTTTTAGTTTACACTGCAGGTCGACAGGCCTATAACTGGGAGGTCAGCTTATAAGGGACAGTTTAGAGTATGCCAACAAGATCTGGCATCACTTCTTACCTGTAGTCTGGATGTAAATCCTCCACACAACAGACAAGTTGGAACGGAGAACTCATGCCACATTTCTGGAGGTAAAGTATCCACTAAGTATCTGTCTGAATCATTATAGATTGCCAAGAATTCCGTGAAGGTCAAGTCATCAGCAGGTCTAGCTCTGTTCTCCTTTTTACCATAATCCACTCTCACTGTAACATCTCCATAATTTTCACTGGAAAAAGAAACATCATGTGGTTGAGATAAAACATTTGTACGTAATATGAATCTAAATCATTTTATTTTACCAATACCAGACCCATCTGTTTTTTGAAAAACATTTTACAAAGTTTTTCAATTCGTAGTTTGCCTTCTCTCTTTTAGCAAATAGTTTTTAGTGTTCATATCTTTAAAAACTTAAATTAGTTTTGTAAAAAATGTGCTTGTTACTTTCTTGTGTAATTCCATTCTTAGGCTAAGCTGTAATTCAGGCATCAAAATTTAAGAAAAATTATTATGTATTTATGCACTATTTGTTTCTTTGTCTGTTTTTTTTCTTTTGTATTAATTTTTGATTTATGGCCTTGAACTCTGAGCAGTGAACATCACCCTTTTATGTAACAGTAAGCTTGACATTCACCAACTAGTTGATGTATATCTATATTCCTGTAAAATTATTCAATCTGCGTTTGTCAGTTAATTAAATAGCTCTTGTGGTTAGCACTACCTCATTAACTAACTAAACCACAGTTATTTAAAATGAATATGAGTTTTCCATTTTTTTTGTTTTTTTTTTCTTGTGTACTTTAGTAAATGATGTGCACATGTATAAGATATCTGATGTTAGCTTTGACGGTATTTTTTTCATTGATCCTCAAAAGAAAAACATCAGATCAGTCTTTATCTAACAGTAAATATTTAACTTTTTGAATTTAACTTTATGAAGACTGTCGCCAATATTTAAACTCCTCTTCTATAGAAACCCACTGAGAAAACCTTGACGTGACTCCATAAAGGAGTTTAAATATTTATATTTTAAATTTTAACAACTGGCAAACATACATGACAAATCAAACGTTATGTGGAGCAAAATAATTATAATAAACAAACATAAATACTTTACCGTATATAATTGTCCGTCCAGAGATTAAAAGCAGGAGATAATTTAGCAGCTCCTTTGAAAATAACTGGTTGATTGCTCATAACATAGTCCTTAAAGAAGACTTGAGGACTTGGCAAAAAATCTATTGCCTTTATCGCGCCCTCCGCCGGTCTGTGAGAACCAAGTGGCTTGAGATGGCCCGCTGGGACTTTCTGTTGTTTACAGAAAGGGAAAAATCCGCTGAGGCTTACAAAATATAACAAGAAGGTCCTGAACATCATACTCCTGTGCTACTCTAGCCTGCATGAATTATTTATTCGACTGAGCTTGGTAAAAACAAGGTTAATTATGTTTTCTTTGTTAAGAGAGCGTGAAAATTGTGTCAGGCATTAAGATTTCGGTACCACAATGCATTATGGGGATTTCAAAATGGCGGATGAAAGCGTTGTGAAAATACGTTTTAAAGATACCTGAAAATGCAAAGAAAAGTAGGAGTATGTCATAATCCTTTCAAGTCTGCTTGCCATATATACGAGT
Organism: Catalaphyllia jardinei; assembly: GCA_022496165.2. Classification (NCBI taxonomy): domain Eukaryota; kingdom Metazoa; phylum Cnidaria; class Anthozoa; order Scleractinia; family Caryophylliidae; genus Catalaphyllia; species Catalaphyllia jardinei. The sequence goes on from CM042749.1 coordinate 32,585,377, forward strand.
CTAGGTGTTGTTCAAATTCGTCAGTTTGAAAAACTGATAATGACAGATGATATTTCGTCCCAAGACGACAACTGTGAAGTCCGCGCCTTTGAAGCTGAAGAAGACTTACAGTCTGAAGTTCAGACGAAAAACACAGATGAAGCAGCAAGTCGAATGACAAATCACAAAAACGAAGATGTAGACTTTCTTCCTGCAGGAAGAATGATATCTGACGATGATAAGGAAGTTGATCAGTCAACCAGTTTGCCGAACATTGAGGAAGAAACCTCAAGTTTGGATCAGGAACCGAAGCCAGAGCCTGAACGTCTTTTAAAATCGTCTGAGAAAGGAAAAATTGATCATGTAGTGTGGATATTAGACAAAGAACCTTCACTTGTGAACTGCAGAGACAGTGATGGCTACACACCGCTTCATAGAGCGTGTTACAATGGGCGTATGAACGTGGTGAGAGTTCTGTTACAAAGAGGAGCTGATGTGGATGCGAGAACAGAAGATGGATGGCAGCCTTTGCACTGCGCATGCAGATGGGGTGAATATATTGCACTGAATATAGATGTGAAGCTTGGGAGGGGCTGAGATGGGTGAGAAATTTCCTTCAGGGAGGTGCCAACGAAGCCTTATTAAATGTAACAGCCAAAAACTACACATGTGATAAATGTTAGGTGCCAAATTACCAGTTTTCAGAGTATGGCAGAACAGAACTCGACGAGATCTTGCATTTACAGAGCCATTTTAGTGGATGCATCATAGAACGTTTAAAAAGGAACTTGCGCATGCACTTGCCATACTCTACAAACTAGCCAAATTATCTGAACTTCTCAAATCTTATCAAAAAGCAAAGAACATGGATCTTAGTGGGTCCTATGTGTTGAGACTCAGGATCGAATGGTCTGGTTAATGTTTAGAATCACTGTGTTCGGTTGTAAGGAAATAAACTGAACTTAGAGCATCTCATCACAACGGCGGCATCAATAGAATATCTACAGGCTCCCTCGCTTCATAAGGGTTCACTGGGAGCCTGTTCACAGGCTATATCAAATTATTAAAAACTGGATCAATGGATAATGCAATTCAAGAGTTTTCATTGGCTTAGCCTGGCATCATGGGTTATGAGCCATTAAACCATGATCTACAAACATGCCAAGCATATGTAGTCTAGTTTTCTATATTTTGGGGGCGTTTTTAATAAAAAAATCTACTCGCACTTGTTGGATATGAGATGATTATAGCCAATTTGGCTCTACGCGCCTCATTGGCTATCTTTCATTCATATCCAATGCGCGTTCATGGAATAATAATTGTTAAATGTACTTCCAGTTACTTGATGGTACAGAAATGAGAATAATTTAGCACTGTTGCAGATGAGCTATCTAATTCCACCTTGCATCCATAGAAATGGAACATCAAAACTCTGCTTAGTAATTACCGTGCCCAAGGGCTTAGTTGCATATTTCACTTCAGGGCTCCAAGGAAACATATCAACCCTTTTGTTTTGACCTCATGAAAGGAAAAGCTGTGGGCTCTAGGCCCAAGGGAGAGTTTGCCCCTCCCTGTTTCTTGTCTTTATTGTTAAGTTCCCTCAGGGAAAGAATTAAATGAAACGTAACCAAGAATTAGAGTTATTTTATATCTGTGGTGAAGCATTCTGATAGGCACCAGAAATAATTTAAGGGCAACCTGAAAATGTTTCAAGGGTAACCTGCAACAGACTAATGTCCCCTGCAAGGGAACTAGCAGTACTTGTACTCATTCCATGCTACAGGAATCAGCAAATGCTCGGTCAGTGTGGGATGCTTTGACCCCAAGCATTGAGCTCCTTGTATATGACTGTATTCCCTTTTAGCAAATTTTTATGTTTAACCTAGTATGATAAGGTCTGCAGTAGGAGATTTTGTGGTACATTTTTAGGGTATTGAGATATGACAGGAGGTACCTGCAGTGTGTTGTTTTAGAATTAATACCTCTTAGGGGTGCAAAAAATGCAAGCTATGCCCACGAAGCAATAACGTGGTACCTCTTAGGGTTTTTTCAATATTTCTGTTGGATGCTCCTGTTCTTTTTATATGGAAGTAACTCCCCTCCCCCCCCCCCCACCCCATCCTCTGACTTAAATATTACCTACAGTACAGGAGCCCTTAGTTATTTGATCCTGTTTATAACCTTAAAGTACAAAATTTAAAATACAGACAATTTGACTGGTTTATCCAACCCCCTTTCATGAGAAGAAGATCTGTAAAACACTTTCTAAAACTTTCATAGCTAGAAACCTCACTGACCAACCTAATCATGGCTGGCTTTGTCCATTTTGTAGGAAAGACCAACGTTGCATCTCTACTTTTGCAAAATGGCGCTGATATCAATGCACAGACCAATGGCAAGCAAACACCTCTCCATTTTGCTGCCAGTGGAGTCGGTGAAGCTACAACTTTGCAGCTTTTGCTTTGTAACAGATGGCTGGATTCTAGTTTACGTAATATGCAGGATGAAACTGCTTATGACATTGCAAAGCGGAGTGGCAAGCACCATGTGCTGTTTGAAATGGTCGAAGATAGCATCAATGTTAACTAAAGCAACAAGTCAAATTTATAGGAAATAAATTTATTTATGATAGAACCAAATGTGTTCTGAAAATAATGATAAAATATGGGAATGGTCTCATTTCACTCACTGGTCACAGTCGTCTCTCCTCACTACACAACTGAAAATTGCAGGTTTGCGACATTTTTTTTGCAGGGGATTTACCTTGGTTTAAAAACCTGTGAAGTTTTTCTTTGTTTTGTAGCTTTTGTTATGGTTAGGGTCTATTATGTTGACTTCTTTGTTTCCTTTTTTATGTCACTGGCGAGTGTTACAGGTACTTACACTGAGGATGAGCCTTCATTTTTTTTAAACTTGGGCTTTTTATGAACACTTCTTACCCCAGCCAAGTTTCTTGTGATACCCCTGATGTGCAACAATTTTTTTCAAGTGAGGCTTCTCCACAAGTTAAAAGAGGTCTTCAGAAGAAATCATCCTAGTCTGCGGGCAGACAATTTTTCTCTGAGGGTCACTTAGACAAGTGTTAAGTCAACGCACAATCAAGGGCAGTATGCATCTATGCCAACTCTCCCAGATTATCCGGAAGTCTCCTGGATACAGACTGAATCTTCCGCTCTCCTGTATCAGTACAAGTCACCAAATCCACCCAATAAAACAAATAAAAGCCATAAAATACATTGTTCTGACTTATTTTAGAGGAAAATTTTCGCGACATTTGATGAATCTTTAATATTTATGCACCTATCAATGTCAAGTCCGAGGGAGGGTGGGGGGGATCGGGTATAGGGTGGGGAGTTTGACATTTCCTAAAAAAATATATCAAAATCCCCACCCCCAGGTTGAAAAGAATAAATTGTCAAAATTACCAGAACCAAACGGTTTACTTCCCTTCTACTATATAAAATTGAAAGATCAAATGCATGATGTCTGATCAAAATGGGAGGGATATATGCTATAGTCAAATTCCCGTGGGTTGCCCGACCCCACACCCCCTCGGGATTGACATATTCATTTAATAGGTGCATTGGTCTGAAGATTTCTACTGTGGTCAAAGAAAGTGACATTGGCGATCTTCAGGATTTTGATTTTTTAGGTTGGAATCTCTGATTATGGCAGTGGCCAAGTAAGAAAAAAGGCGAGACAACGCATGTCACGCCTATGTCCCATTCTCGTTTAGGCCAAAGCGTTTCCCCTCATAAACCCCTGCTGAATTTCGAGAGAAATTAGCAATATATACCAGTGCGTCATAAACAAGGGGCTTGTTGAAGGGTTGATTGATTGCGGGCTCAAATGTTTCAAACATGGCGGCTCGTTCTTTGATTATGGACTTACTAGAAAGCCCCAATGGAACATTATATGGAGTCCTCATTGCGTTTCTAATAGTCATTCTAACCACAGGTTAGTTCTTTGTATTTTTTCTTAACACAGACAAATATTTATGCGCGAAAACTGTCTAATTTCGTAAATCAATTTTCGCGTTTATGATGACGTGTTCGAGAGAGATCGGGGTTCGAAAAGTCTAGCTGTCCACGGTGAATGAAAAGTAGTGTATGTGTTACAATATCAACATGGCGATTGTTATCATAAATTTGTAGGCGGGCCAAGTGTGTTGATTGGGTCAGAGGTTCTTGAGCAAACAATTAGCAGTGAGTAATAATCAAAGGTTGTGGTTTGTCGGTGTTTACCATGCCAATCAAGTAAGTTATTTCCCAATCGTCGCAATCGATTTGAATATCGGGGGCGAATAATAATTGATTTACCAGAAGATGAAAATCATCATAGTTGTAGTGATTTTTATTTTTGTGTGGATTTATACAACTGAGGTATTTTTTATGTTTTTTTCTGTTATAGTTTTTTTTCATTGTAAGACCTGAGGGGGCTACTTTCTTATGTACTATTAAGGGGATGATTTTTGTAGGGATTTTTACGTGAGGTTTCACCCCAGCTTCAGAAGCAAATCCTCTTGAAATGGAATGACACAAATTGTCGAGAAAAAAAAATCCACCAAATTCACCATGATGAAATGCACAGTATAATCATCCTCCAAGATACAAAGTTTCAGAGTCTAGAAAAAGTGGGTTTAATCATCAACTTTTTAGTCAGACTATCATTTTACCAATAATCAAGCAGCATATCCAAGGCAGTCAATAAGGGCTATGGCTGAACATGTTTGATGTTTTTTATTGAATTCTACATTTCATAACCCTTCTATTGATATTTAGTATAAATCTACTAGCGTTATATCACGAATGCCATTCTCTGATTGGCTACTATACTCTATCTATTCTGTGATAGATAGTGAGTAGCATAGCAGTATACCTTTGTTAAGGAAATGACGTCTGCATCTTGGTGTTGTCTAAATGTCTATGAAGAGGAAAGTTTTCAACAACTATTAGATTTATACTAAAACAACTAGATTGTTCGCTTGATTTCTATGAGTGACAGTTGACTTGGGCTGCACCATTGTCAACTATCTGAGATAGAAATTTCGAGCTCTTTATCTAATTTAATAGTTTGTGGAGGTTTCCTTGAAAACAGCATGCATACAATGTTTTTTTCTGCAGGACACCTGCAAAAGTTTGTAGTAACCCTAAAAGCTTAAAGTACCTTGAAATGGTTCCGATGTGTTTATTTATTTATCAAGGACATCTAAGCTATTTTTTATTGGTTATTCTTTGCAGTCCTGTACCTTTTATTTGGAAGAAGTGGATCCAGAGGTCGTAGTATCCTCTTAGTTGGCCTGACAGACTCTGGTAAAACACTGCTATTCAGTAGAGTAAGTTAATCTTCTTGTTTTTTTTTTGTATCGTGATCAAACTAAAAACAAATACCCAAGTTTCCCCTTTTGAGAGGCTTTTCGTACGATTAATCTTGTCCATGTATCGCTAAAACATCTAATCTGCTGGCAGCCGGTTTTTGCTCTCAGGGTCACTAAGGTGAGTGTTTAATCAATCAGTTCTTTAAAGGCTGAACAGAAACAAGCTGTTGTTGATGTCCTAAATACAGATGAGCAACTCTCTGGTTCTGCAGTAGGATTCCTGACAGACTTTGGTTTTTCTCCGAACAGTGGAGATTATGAATTTAAAAGAGTGATTGGAAGTTGTGTCAACATCGGCTACAACAGGGTTTAAATTAGCCTTGATGAAACACACTAGCCCAACAGGATTGCACACTTGGCACAGACTGAGTAACTTGGATTATTGGAAATGGGAAGTCCCAGATCTTCAGATAAAAGTTTGTCCAATATGTTGAATTCTGTCACCTTTGTGTACTTTAAACGTCTTTTGAACACCCACAAAGCCAACAGCAATCCCCAGAGCACAACACGTTTTTTGGTTAAACTATGAAAGCAAGCTTCTTTAGTATTTTTCTTGTGTACGACATCAAAGAATGACCTCTGCTTGCAAAATTCGCCCAACAAAAGCTTTTGATAATTCATAAACATAACTTAAGAGTTTGAACAAAAAATGACTTGATTTTAGTTAGTTAATTAGATTGTTTTTGACAAGTGTGAATGTCCTCAAAACTATGAGAAGAGTCTGCAGTCTGTTTTTTGTCTTGTGCATGCCACGCATATGTCTCGTCTCATTCCCCTTTAGGCCTAAGTGTCTCGCCCCATGATCCCTGCTGAAATTTCGAGAGAAAAACAGACTGCCAGCAGTCTAAAAAGAAATCCAAGAGGACTGATAACCAAATTCTTGTGTAAAGTTAGCAGCAATATTCAGATGTTGATTGTTTTGCGTGGCATATTGTGTTGTTTCAGAAAATATCCATATCCCTCCCCCCCCCCCCCCTTTTCCTGGAAACTCTGGTTTAGCTTTATACTTTTCTTTCAAAATTTTCTTTGGAATGTCCATTAAACCTTCCTGGCATGGGTATGGATATTTATCTGGAACTGCAAATT
>CM042749.1:32596818-32644318 GCA_022496165.2 Catalaphyllia jardinei
GCATACCAGAGGAGTACTTCTCACTGTCAGTCCTCTTGGCTGCGGTTTTGCAATTGTGATTCAGAGGTCTAGAAAACCGCACACTTCGTCGGGGGGTTTAACAATACAACATATAAGAACGAAAAACACAGCAGGAAGTTTCCTAGATGCTTTACCGCGGAGTTTGTCATTCCTATATCCGTAGGTGTGTTTTTATGAAATTTAAACTCTAGCATGAGTTAGGTATATATACTGGCGCTTCTTATTGTATTGTTAAACTCCCTGATGAAATGTGCGTTAGTCACACAAAACGCAAAGGAGAAATAAAGAAGTTATACAACTACAGTTTGCAGATTGCTGCTCACAAGTTTAGTTTTTATTAAATTATTATTATTATTATTATTATTATTGTTGTTGTATTAGTACTGCTGATCTGAGTCATTAAAAACTGGCAACTGAACTTAAATTGTGCTGAATCTTTGCCCCCTGTAGGATTATGTATGACATTCTTGGTGACAAGTATTTGTTAAAATCTGCCAACTCCATCCTGGTTGTGTGCAACAAACAAGGTAAGCGTTTACAGCGCAGTGCTCTGAGCCCCTCTCAGTTTCTCATTGCATGCATATGCACATTTTGCTTTGTTTAGCTGTAGGGCGTAAGCTCAACCTTCATCAGTTTTTATTCTTGATAATGATTGTAGATACATCGAAAGGTCGAATTGCGTTACTCCCAATATTTCTTTTTAAATACTTTTACAAGCAACTGACCATTCGAATTCTTTCTTTCATTTTTTTTTTCAGACCTTACAATGGCCAAGTCGCAGAGTGTAATAAAGTCTCAGTTGGAGAAGGAAATGTAAGGAACATTGTTCAGTATAGAATATGAGTATAGTAAAGTATGCGGTTAAGCTCAGACTGGCCATTAACTTGGGTTCTACTAAGTTAGTTTTCAGAGGGGCACAGTGTTGTTAGCAACTTAGTGTTTGCTATTTACCCTGCCAAAAAGATTATGAATTTGTTTTCTGCGGAAAATGAACTCTATTTTTAGTTTTCAAAATGTACATTGTTACATGACCTACACAACACTGGAAGCGCAACTCCGGCATTTTGTCCAGTGAGAAAGCCCTCCAACAGGGAAAGGGCCCTAATCCGTTTTCAAACGAAAACGGAGCTGTTTTGCTCCGTTTTCAAAAAGATTTACGTCCACACTTATCGTTTTCGTATCGTTTTCGCCCGTCCACACTACAACGTCATATCCGTTTTGAAAACGCTTTTATACCCTCAGTGCGCATGCTCAAATGAACTCGACGCATGCGCATTTCGATATATCGGCCCGCGAAATTGGCGCCATTCTTGATTCTTTGTTAGCGTCTGTCCGCCATCTTGGATACTCACGGTCGAGTGGTCTGGCGCCCGGTCGTGTCTATTTTGATGACGTCACCGTTTTCAGATGGCATCGTTTTCTCCGTCAACACTAGAAAACAGCGTTTTCAAAAAGCATCGTTTTCAAATCGCTCCACTCTGGAGAGCGTTTTCGAATGGCTCGGTGATCGTTTTCGGCGTTGTAGTGTAGACGATAGCCGTATCCGTCGTGGACAGGGCCTTAGGCGGGTCTTAGGCTAATAGGACTATATTTTAGTGTAGGGCAGTTCTTCTATTTAGTCGCTAGTACCCTCTCCCCCTCCACGATTTCCTGGCTAATTATATTGGCATTTAACTAAATACTTCAATATTGTGGCTCTATATTCAGTACCACATTACGCGTGACGCGTGCCGCTGCCCTGCAAGGTCAAGACGGAGGCTCGACTCGAACCGTTGGGTATGTGGGGAAGAAAGGCAAGGATTTTGAGTTCAGTCACGTGTTACCAGTGACGGTAGAGTTTGCGGAGTGCAGTGCTAAAGGACAGGCGGACGGTGAAGCTGATATTACTGCTGTGGAAAAATGGCTGGAAAAGATGGCATGAGAACATCACATCAACAGAAAGAGGAGCGATTATTTAAAGAAGTACAAGTTACAAGTGACCAAAAAAGTGTTGAGTGACATTTTAGTTGGAGGCTAAAACGTTCTATTATCTTAAACAACAATTACGAAGATCGCGTTTAGACTCGGTGCAATAAAGGTCCGTTATAACCTTCGCCAATATCAGTATTCAGTAAGACGAAACTGCCCCTTCCCAAGTAATGTTTACTTGAACTAGAATGATAAAGGGAAAACATTAAAACTATACAGAAAAACTTGCCTCAAAAGATGTTGACGTGGTGTTGTCAATTTTTTTTTTCTTTAAATATTTTCAGAGTTTTTTTTCCCCGCGGTTTTTTTGACTTTAGCTAGTCAATGCAGCCATTGTGAAACCTACTTGATTTCTTGATTTCTTTCATCCGAATTTATACAGAGGATGCGAATTGCACAGAAAGCTTGAGTCTTGCACTTGACCAAGTAGTGAAGTTAGCTTTTACCCACATTTAAAAAAATATTGTCTTGTCAATTTTAAAGATACATTTTTAAAAACAGATCAAATTGATTGCGAGATTCAAAGGACTTTGATAACCAGGACAAGAAAAAGCAATGCAAGGGAGTTATTAAGTTTCACTTAGTTATTTTGGCTACGTGCAAATTACCTGTAAATTGAAAGAAACCCGAAAATAATAGTTTACTAAGATAGAAGAGCACTAAAGAGAGAATAATTTATTAAACCATAAAGGAACAATGATAATTAAGGATGGAGAAGATTGACACGGATTACAAACGAAGAAGTTGACAAATTTAGGCCAGACTTTTTAAGACGCACAAACGGAGAAACTTCATATCAATTGTCTAAAAATGAGCCAATTTTAAACGTAAAACTCTCTTTCAATCATTCAATTTCTTAGTGTCAAAACGTTTGATGAGTTGCTGGCTCGGATATTGAAGTATTTTACTTTAAAACAATTTTGATTTTATTTGACCGAGTCGAAAAGAGATTAATAAAATGAGCAAATTAGTAAAGCCCGTTGTCAAGGCAACCAACGATTCACAATATTTGCATTTGAAAAGAACTTTCAATAAAAATTCAACAAGAACCGTGCATTCTGAATACAATGAGAGATGTAATTTGCTACTTTGATGTGCGAAAATGCTTACTGTCTATGATAAATCTCTCATCTAAGGCTCGAAGGCTTTTAAATTGATCAAGTCATGAGCGAAAATGTGTCTTTGAATGGAGAAGCATTAACAGATAAAACCACTGGCGAAATTGCCGGCGAGGTTGTGGCGGATCGTGATAGCACAAATCAAATGGAAGAGAACTCGGCTTCGATAGAAACAGTTGTGCCTGGCTACAATAATGTCGAAAGAAATGAGGAGGCTGTAGAGAATGACAATGGTGATTCAAATTTCGAATCAAGAGTAGCAAACTTGTCGTTGAATTCTGACCGCCCCGCAGAAAAAAGTTACGAGACGGCTGACGGAGGAAAAGTTGAAGATAATTCACCGGCTTCAGCGAGTTGTAAGACTGACACGGTCGCTGATGCCGAAAACTTCGAAGAAGGGCCAAATGGAATGCCAGCGCATGAAGAGAATCCCTTTCTACAGTCGGTAAAATATTTGGAAAAGCATCAAATTTTGAGACTATTCCAGGTGAGATTTGTGTTGCGAATAATTCATCATGGCATACAAAATACAACCGGCAGAGCTTAGTAATTTTATTTTAGCTTTTGGCGATCGTTTAGCAGCACGATCAAATAAATTCGCATGCAAGCATTTCTTTTCTCAAGCGATTGAGGTTCAGTTCCTTGTGTTGTTTTACCTGTTAGAATAACAAGCGGCGTTAAAAGTAAGGACATGAAAGTACCGGTCGATAACACGCATATGATTAACATAGTAAGTGATATTTTCAAATTTGCATTACAAAATTAAAATTGTTGTTGCTAATGTTGCTTTTTAAGAAGTAAGATGCTTCCAAATTTGGTAGCATTAATCAAAATACTATCTGCTCTATTCATGATCATAAGTATATTTTCTCGATATTTTCTCGCTAGCTAGCTCTGAGCAAATCACTGGTGAAAATCCTACACCAATTCAAATTTATCACTTTCTAAAGAAAACACTTAAGTAAACAATGCTAATCCTATTAAATGCAGATTATATTATTGTTCTTTGCTATTGAACTAGATAAGGTTTTAAGTGTTTTTATGATTCAACCTTCTAATTCCACCCTATGGATAAAACGAGAGATAGGTAAACCGGTCAAAAAACGTCTTTTTCGCTCTTTTCAGCAAAAAAGACTAGTACATCAAGAAAGATGTGTTAATAATGGGTACTACATACGCCCCCCTTTTTATAAGAACATATTTTACGTGGTTTAATTAAGAATATCGATGCAGAAATTTGCGAAACCAAACGCCGGAGTAATTTAAGAACAAAACCGACGCTAAGATAAAGAAAAGAAGATAATTTTGTGTGTGAAAAATTTGTAAATACAATGCAATGTTTCTAACTAAACCGTATAACGAAATATTCTCTTAAAGGCAAAACTAGCCAAAAGAAAACCAGCAAAAACAACACTAGCCGTATGCTTGATTCTAATAACATTTCTCTTTTTTTTTTTTCGTTTCAATTTTTATTTATTTACTACAAAATACAAATAACGATAAAACAAGACAGTTACACAAAATCAAATGAAAGTGGCAAGGAAGCCCAAAAAGAAACCATGAGGCTTATGGGCAGTCATGACTGACAGACTGTCTGACGACTAAGTGACTTACTGGCTGACAGACAGACTGACTGACTGACTGACTGACTGACTCACTGACTGACTGACTGACTCACTCACTCACTCACTGACTGACTGGTTGCATGACTGACTGTCTTGTTTCGTTACAGAATTTCGCCGCTCAAATTGTGTACAACAGACCTGAAAACCCGCTACAGTATTTGGTTGACGAGTTGGAGAGGTCCAGAGAAGAAGCGCTGCAAGTCACAAAAGAAAACAAAGACTCAGTCTCACCATCACCTGACTTGCTTTCTTGACCCCCGCTGGTTAGAGAGATGAGCCGATGAGAGACCTATTGAAGCACACGAAGTTTCGAAGTTTTACAAGCTCTCGTCTCCTGAACGTAGCCAACGAGAGACTTGTTGTAATTTCCTGAATATACAAAAATGCTTTATAGGAAAAAACAGCGACTCATTAACAAAGCACTGTAACTATAATCTTGCTCGTTGTTCATGCCACGAACCCAAGTAGTAACATGCGTTTTTTCGTCTATTGAGGAGAGAATATAGGCAAGAGATTAAAAGTATATTTGCAGAGGGAATGAATGACCGAAAATCAGCATCTGACGACAGACAAAAATTACATGTAAGACCAGAATCATGAACTAGAAGATGTTAGGTGGAAGTACTACCAAATACTTTGAACGAAAATGTTCCCTCGGTTTGCACAATCACGTCGCACAAGATTCAGTTTTTCAGATCATCTTGATGATTTTTCTTAGAACGGTTTTCAATTGAGTGTCGTAAAACCAACAACAAAGTAACGACTCTAACCAACCAATCACAAAAGAAACAGACAATGAGGTTTTTGGGCTGAGGCTGATAACCCTTGCCAAGACATTGATTATTCTAATTATCACAAAAACCAAATGTAATAATTGTTTTATTATACATATTGACCGAAAAAAAATGGAAGTTATGTTATCCTTCTTCACTGACGACAAGCAACACAAAGCGCGCGAACTTGACATGATTATTCTCCTTATAAATCATGCACCGTGGTCATACGAGACATGATTATCTGTGACCTTGAGTGTCCGGCCTTGACAACTTGCCTTGACATGTAATTATGCAGCTAGATGACGTCACAGACACTGATTTCGAAACAACCTCGTTCGCAGGGTCTCTCTTCTCTGCCTCCTCTGGGAACGAGGTTGATTTCGAAAATTCACTGTACGCTTTCGGCCAATCAGGAAAGAGGTAGTGCCAACTCAATGTTAGGTTCTGTCGGATTATGTCGGCATAATTTTGAGCATAATACTTTATCTGGAGCATCGTGCATAATGTTGGCATAATACTAATATGTTTGCGGCATAATGCCGTTGTTTCTGAAAACTGTGAGAAGTGCATGCAAATTTCCCCAGTAACTCGCTCTAGAATGTACAAAGTTGATAAAAGAGGGAATATCAGACTCAGTGCGTTTTTGATGCTGTTCAAATACAGATTCAATGGAGAAAGACATATAGTAAGTTCTTCACTGCCTCACAATTTCCGATCTTTCTCTTGTTCATCAAATGTGGGCCTATGGGGGTGAGGTGGAAGTGCCATTTTAGTCAGGCATAATTTGAGCATACTTCCAGCCGAGCATAATTTTGAGCATAATACCCTGGTTTCACGGGTGACACCCGAAAGCAGAATACCCTATTTTTCGAGCATAATATATCCTACAGACCCTACTCAATGCATAGTAACAAGAGACCGTAATAATATAGTGAAGAGCTCCAGTGAAGTATTTACATGTAGCTGACTCGAAGCGCGGGAAAACGTGTACGAAAACGAGTCTTCTGATTGGGTAAGGAAAAAGGGCACGGCACGTAGTAAGTGCAAGAACGTTAAAACAGCTCTTTAAGTAGTTTGTAGGGGACTTAAGTCCTTTTATATTTCTACCTGTCATAAATATCTATTTTCGCTGTTTGTCTTGTGCATTTCATCATCGTTAATTAATTTGCCGAATGTTTTTTTGTATTTATTGTGTCTCGTAAAATCTGTCTTCAATATCAAAGTTTATAAAATAAAATAACGCGAGACAAAAAGAAATAAATAGAGAACTGCTCCACACTGGGAGAAGCCACAATCTTTTTGGGTACGACCTGCATCGGTATTGAAACCGATGGGTTTTTTTTGCATCATTTTATGCGGTATGCAAATTTGTGGCGCATAGTTGCCCCAGGAGAAATATATCGTGGCAGCTTAGTCAACAACATTCTTTGCATCTCATTATTAACACCAACGCTTGTGAAACTTCCAAACTTCGTCTTAGCGACAAAACCGCTCTTCAACTTGAAGGATTCGTCAAAACTTGTCAACGCTCTGCAGGACAGTACCGAGAAAGACAAGAGAAGTCACTGAGCATCGATTTGGAATAAAATTTCTCCGATCGTGAAGGAAATCAGAGAGACCGGTTTAGCACGCGGTTGGCTTCGTCGTTCCGGCTTCGTCCACGTCACCCGAACTGTTTAGAGGAACCTGTGCGCTCGTAATCCAAAAGAAGAAAGCTTACAGATCGTCAATCATCGACGGGATCTGAATCACCAACAACTTCTTAACAGCCTTAAAAGCTTCTTAGAACGAACAGATCCGAACACAGCAGAATTTAATTAAGCTGAACAACAATCAACATGGCAGAATATTTAATAAGTGGTCACACAAGCTATGTGCCAGAAGACGGTCTCACTGCGAACCAGTTGTTTGGAAACGGCGCTGGTTTGACTTATGATGACTTCCTCATTTTACCGGGATTCATCGATTTCACAGCAGACAGTGTTGATCTCACATCGGCGCTCACAAAAAAACTTTCTCTGAAAACACCGCTTGTCAGCTCGCCGATGGACACCGTGACAGAATCGAAGATGGCTATTGCCATGGCGCTTCATGGTGGTATAGGTAAGAGGTGAAATGATCTGTTTGTGCGTTGCTTGATGTCTACCTGAAATGTAGGGAACAAAACAAAACACTTCAGAATACCCCGCCACCTTGTTTACATGTGTCGGTGTGCTTTGAAGAACGAGGTAAGCAACAATAGTTGCTTTTCTTAATCAATGAGATGCTATTGAGTGGCCGGGTATTCTGGAGTTTACGTGGTTTTATTCAACAGTCCCTGTTTGCATTATTTTGGCATGCACTAAGTCACATATAGGCCCTCTATTTGCACTTTTAAATACATATTGCGTGAATTATCCATCAAAAGCTTCGCAATGATCAACAAAGAGTTCAAATAAATGCCATCACTTAGTTATCTTACCTTAATTAAAAAACCCGCATAAAAGAACCCATATTTGGGGGGTTTCAGGCTGGTATTGTTCTTATGTATCCGGTGTTTTGTGCAAAATCAGCCTGAAAAGATTGTTAAGGTGTTCTTAGAATGGTTTCTATAAATATTAAATACTGCATAGTCTACCAACAGATGAAATCAATTGCAAGCACGACGTTTTAATGCACTTGTCACTGGAAACCCCCACCCCCCCACCCCGGGAGACGTGGGGCATACGTGGGGATTTGCAAGTGCTTAGATGACTTACCAGCCCCCAGGGGGTGGGGGAATAGTTCACTTTAGACAATTTATATTTTAGACGGGGACTGGACTCTAGTCTGAAGCACAAGGCCGATTGTTCAAAATGGCGGGTTCTGAAGATGAGTTAAGTGATGCCTCAAAAATAAAAGTTGTCAATTAAATTTTTTGAAACTTTCCCTGAATGTTCTCTGCAAAGCACTGTTTTGAAGAAAACAATATAAATGATATGTCACCATCCTCATTTATGTCTGTACTGGTGTTAATCACGCGCATGATTCATATCCGTCCATGTTTCTTAATACATTATTTGCGGTAGCTCGAAAGATAGTTTATTAAAGTAATACATGGGAAAAAACTTGACAGGTAGAAAATGTCGAGCATATAGAACAATATCATCTAAAATTTGTGGAAACATCACACTACTTAAAACGGCATAGACGTAAAACGTTCATAGAGTCGTTGTTTTCACGGCCATCATATGCATCACAGAGTAATGGTTTTGTGCACTCTTTCACCTATATGTTTTTTTTTCCTTTCGATAATTTTTTTTTAATTATGGAGGATAATATGAACACTATTATTATGCAATAAAAATAATATAGGTTACCATGCCCGTTCTAAAGAAAACAAGCTTTTTTTTTGCTATTGAGCTCACCTTGAGGAAATTTTTTTGTCGTGTACATGCACACGCTCATTTGCGCGCACTAATGACGCGAAAGTCTGCGTAGTAGCGATGTGCAATGTTATACTGAGAAAGCACCTTAAACTTTTTGCTTTGTCATTTTAATGCATTTGTGTTACCTTTTATACAGAATCTTGTCACAGTGTTTCAAAGTGTGTGTCAGACTTTGAAAAATTCAAACCTTTAGTTGGGGCTTAAACTAAAAATTCCCCCCTTAAGGTTGGGCTTTTTCTTCCTTTTTTCCCTTCAGCTGTCTAATGCCCCATGTCTCCCCAGGGTGGGGGGGGGGTGGGGGTTTCCAGTGACAGGTGCATAATTAAGCCAATGCCGGGATTTCATGTCTGCAGTAAATAAAGAATGTGCTTGACAGAAGGTAACAGTCATTTAGTTACATAAATCAGCCAAGTCTAAAAACAATTACTAAATTTTCCCTGGAAATTCCCATACCTGCTCTGTGTGCAATGGTCTAGCACATCCACTTAGTACTTCCCCCTGGTAGGTTATTCTAATGCACCTATCAATGTTTAACCCCAGGGTGGGGGGGGGCGGCTACCCACGGGAAATTAACCTCACCAGCTTTCCCCTGGGTCGGGAATTTGACATTTGACATTTGACCGAGAGAACCTAGAAATGAGTCACTGCGCAAAGGATCTCCATTGCTTTTTCCCGCTTTCAGTGGAGCTTTTTTCACCATGAGCGAACGAAAGGTAAGCAAATTTGTTTTATTTTTCCTTACATCTTGGTCATCGCTTCTTTTTCGCCTGTTCTCCTGTTTTTACGAGTCCAATCGCCCTCGTTTCTTTTATTTTTCCTTAGATTGCTTTCTCTATGCGTTTACATATTCATGATTTTTAATATACTCTACTCTTCATAAATATGCATCCTGGGTGCTAGTTGTTGGTTAATACACCATTTTGCTAATGATCAGTTCCTGGTGAATTGTGGGTAGATCCAGTCCTTTGTGGGGGCAAAATTACAATTTCAAATTATGTCCTAAACTGGCCGTTTGTCTCCACAAAGGACTGGATCTACCCACAATTCAAAAGGAACTGATCATTAGCAAAATGGTGTATTGTTTTGCTCCAATTTGAAAAGGTTCTTGTCCAGTATGACGAGCGAAGAAAAGTTCTCGAAGAGTTCTTCAACGAAGCTTTTCCGTTTACTGTCAAAACAGAAATTGAAATCGACAATGAAGCAACTTTGGCGTTTCAAGAATATGATGACAAGTGGGGAGAATATTTGGACATAAAGGAGGCCGACTTAGGGTCTGTAAAAGACATTGCAAAGATTCGTGTAGTTTTGAAAGAGGCCTCACTGGCTACTAAGACAAGTCGCTAACAGAACAAAATCTCCCAGGGGCGGGAATTTGACATTACCTGGGTGCCCAGGGGTGGGGAATTTGACTCTGGCTTCCATGAAAATGTCAAAATCCCCTGGGTCTGCCACCCCTCCCTCCCACCCTGGGGCTTAGCATTGATAGGTGCATAATCCAACTGGCAACCATAAATGTTTTTATATATGTCTGGATTTATGAAAACAGTGCTAAAGAACTCGACTTCACCTTGTTTTGACTGCTCTTTTAAGCCACCTAAGAGCCACGTAAAAGGGAAAAAAAGCTAAGGACGGCAAGAAAAGCAAGATAAACGGGTGAAGAAGGAGAAAAAAGACTGACTTTCCTTTTAATTTTTATATCGTCGACTTTGGAGATAGTTTCTGGCCAGAAAAAAACGCCCGCCTGGCGTGCGATTTCAATTCTTTAGCACCGTTTTTGACTGTTCTTTTAGGCCACCTAACAGCCACGTGAAGGGGAAAGAAAAGGAAAGGACGGCAAGAAAAGCAAGATAAACGTGTGAAGAAGGAGAAAAAAGACTGACTTTCCTTTTAATTTTTATATCGTCGCTTAGCGCGCGATTTCAATTTCTTTAGCATCGTTTTCATAAATCCAGACATAGATATATATAAGAACAATTTTCATCTTTCAGGCTGAATGTTTTCTTATTTATATGGTAAGTTTTTGTCCAAATTTTATACATATGGTAAGTTTTTGACCAAATTTCAGCCTGAGTGTTCTTGGCAGGTTTTTGCAGTATTCAATTTAAAAAAAAAACAGTTTGCTGGTTTGGTTTGCAAATTGAATCATGCTTTTAAAATCGAGTGATAGTTTGATCGCAGCAGGCAGTCTCGGTTATAAATTAAACATGTTGCATTTTATAAAAAAGAAAGGAGAACAGCTGGCTTGTTTAGCTTAATCTCTCTCAGGCTCCTCGCGGCTTGAATGTTGCGCCGCGTAGCACTATGAACACAAATGATGTAACAGAGCATTAACTCTGAAGTGTAAATTTTAGTGCTAGTTTTACCCTAGTAAAGGGGTAAGTTTACATCATTTGTGTCCATAGTGCTACGCGGCACAACATTCATATGTACCCTTACCTTCTCTTCGCCGCGATTCACCATCTAAATCGACCCCGACTTTCTCTGTCCGACCTCGTAGCTCAGTCGGCAGAGTAACGGTAGATCTATTCCGGAGGTCGTGGGTTCGATTCCCACCGAGGTCAAAAGATTTTTTCTTTACCTCGTGTGGTTCCCTGATTCCCTTTACTAGGGCTAACGCCCAGTGGGTTATTCATGGGTTAAACTAGCACTAAAATTTACACTTCAGGGCGGGGTTGTTCGAAAGCCGGTTAACGTTAACCCAGGATTAGACGTTAACTGAGGCATTATTGTTTCTTGTTTAAAAATATTTTTCACCTCTAACGTTTGGTGTAGTTTGAGATCACTACAGCTCAAAACTGAAGGGCAAACAATATAAACAGATTACCTAACCAAAAAGTTACAAAACTGAAATCAAAATTCTCGCTAACCCTGGGTTAGCTTAATCGGGCTTTGAACAACCCGGCCCGGAGTTAAATCTCTTGTTACATCCTCTCGGCTTAGCCGCTTTCTTAGCGCGCTCAAATTCCTAAAAAACGGCCAAGCTATGCAGGGTGAACAACAGCAAAAATTTGGATAGCGGCACGTTTTACAGTTTGTTTTCGATAGCGAGTGCACTGACCAACCTGAAGAGAGTACAAACAAATGCGTCACGCAACACACCAGTGCCTTTTAGGAAAGTAACGGAAGAATTAACGTCATCTTGCCTCCGCCTGTTGGTCTTTTCGCTACCAATTTATTCACCCAGTTCTGCGACGGATCAGCAGCTTAATTCACCACCGCCTTGTTGCTGTGGTTTGACACATCTTAGCTTTGTTTTTTCTTTTATCTTATTTCCCAAGGAATACTCCATCATAACTGCAGCGTGGAATTCCAAGCTAACGAAGTTCGCAAGGTAAAGAAGTTTGAGCAAGGATTCATTAGCGATCCCATAGTTCTTAGCCCGGGTCACACTGTACGTGACGTCATGGACATCAAAAAGAAGTGTGGTTTTTGTGGAATACCGCTCACAGGTAAGGTGCTCCGATCAGGCAGCGTCCGAACGGCGCAAGTGCAGGGAAAATTCAAAAACGCGGCTTTATTTCTGCGGTTAGGCCTACCGTCCACACTACTCTGTGACGGAAATGAGGCTTTCCGAAACCAGAGGAATTTGAAAACGCCGGCGTTGCGTCTAGGCCTCAGCACCTGCCCCACGATCAGAAAAATGGTGCAAAGTTACTCACTGGAAAGCCAAAAAGTTGGCAAAAGATTGTCAAAAATCCAAAAGTCGCTACCTAAATTTCAAAAGTTGTTACCTAATTTTTTTGACTTTTAACATAAACGTTAATGAAAAGCTTAAGTTTTCGTTCTTCGCAATAATTGTTAGCATCGGTCAAGAAAAACAACTTGAAACTTAGTTTTGAATTTTTTCTCTCAAATTTGGGTGAAATTTAGGGATACTCCAAAGACTAAGGGAGTTATTTATTATTTTTAGTTCGTTTTAATGTTTTTATTTACCCTTAATTTTTAAAGTATCAGTTGTTATGCGCTTTCGATCATATTTGCATGGAAAAGGCGCTTATTTTTATTGTTAATTATTATTATTAACGGAACAAAACTCATTTGACGTCTTGCCGAACGTGGTCAAGTGACAGGTTACATGTTCAAATTTCAAAAGACTGATAAACATTCAAGAAATTCACATAATTTGACATTTTTTATAAAATCGTTGACTTGATATTTGCCCTAAAGTAATATTTTGCTCAGAAATTGCTCAGAAAGGGAAAAAACTTGCTTGAGGTTCCTAGGACCGCGAAACGTTTCTCCTGCAAACGCCGAATGTAGCTCAAAAGTTGCCAGGCACAATCGGGATAGTGGACGAAAAATATTCACAAAACGGCGCTTTTTGACGATGATAAAGTCACGTTAATCATGTTATTTCTCTGTCCGAGTTTTGATCGTTGCATTTTTAAATCACTTCGGCCAGGAGCCCATTACCACTTCGGGTAGTGTGGACGGAAAATATTTCATGCGAATTCAGAGTTGAACCTACTTTTTAAAATTCCTCCACCTTAGTGAAGACAGGGCCTTAGTTTCACTTAGAAAGAACGTTGACCGGGTCTAGATTTTGCATTTAAGCTCTAGTCGGGGTGCGCTCTTGCTGTGTTCTTTGCAGTGGTAAGACACTTCGCGCGCAGAGGAGGCTGTACATGACCCGAAATATAACATGGGAGGCGTCTTTGACTTGTGAGAGCGCTCGTTATATCCGCTTGACATTTTAGTCCCTATATGACCTCCATCCGACTGACCCTCTGTTGATTCTAATTCAGATTCTGGTCGTGTCGGCGGTGTTTTAGTTGGAATTATCACGTCGCGTGATATTGACTTTCTCAGTGAGGATGAATACGGTTTAACGCTGGACAAAGTCATGACACCGCGGGAGCAGCTTATTGTGGCACCTTCAGGATGCACACTAAAGGAAGCCAATCAGATCCTTCAGAAGAGTAAAAAGGTATGTTGTCAATGTTATTATGTACTTTGTTGGCGTGCCAAAGAGAGCTCCTCGTTGGAAAATCGCCATAAAGCGGAGAATAACTAGACATCACGTCTTTTTACACGTTCCACGCACCCAGCCGACTCACTAAAACTGTAAAATTGTAAAATAGCTGTTCTTAAGAAATAAAACCCTTAAAATCTTTAAAATTCGCAGGAGTCCGATATATATTTCGATCAACGATCCTCGTCAGTCGTCCTCCATTTATTTGATATACGTATTTTGAAATGGAGGACGACTGACGAAGATCGTTGATCGAAATATATATCGGACTCCTGCGAATTTTAAGGATTTTAAAGGTTTTATTTCTTAAGAACAGCTATTTAACAATTTTACAGTTTTAGTGAGTCGGCTGGGCGCGTCGAACGTGTAAAAAGACGTGATGTCTAGTTATTCTCGGTATTCAAACACGTTCCTAGCTTCGATTCATGAGATTTCACAAAACAACATAAAGCGAAAAGCGCTCTAATGTGGCATCCCTATGGGCGCACTCTTTCTCTAAAGCAAACGCGCTTGTAAGAAGCAGAGCTCGTCTAAAGTGGGCATCTTTCTGGAGCAGACTTCTATCTGAAGCAGACCCTTAGTTGGCGCTGTAAGCTTACGCCTCTAAAAAAGAGGGCCTCTGATCCACCACGAGTCCAGCCCTCTCTACACCGCTCCTCTTTAGTTCTGGATCGAATCCCTCACAGAGACAAAAACCACAAGTTTGATGGTTTGAATTATCCCGTGTTCGTATCCGAGTTGGCTTTAATGAGAAACTATTGGCACTATTTAATTATTTTTCCTTTAACAGGCAAAGCTTCCTATTGTCAACGATAACGGAGAACTAGTGTCGCTAATGGCACACACGGATCTCAAGAAAAACCGTGAATACCCCCTGGCGTCCAAAGATAAGAAGAAACAGCTCCTGGTCGGAGCCGCGGTGGGCACACGTGAGGAAGACAAGCTCAGAATCGAAGCTCTCGTGCAAGCTGGCGTCGATGTGATTGTACTGGACTCGTCCCAGGGCAACTCGACTTTTCAAATTGATCTTCTAAAGTACATCAAAGAAAAATACCCGGATCTTCAGGTTAATAAATATGTCATTTCAACGGCGAGTAATTTCACAATTGGGGGTTTCACATGACGCCACTAAAACTCAAGCTACAAAACTATTGATTCTCCTGAGATTTTATTTTGATGATGTAAAAGAGCAGCTGAAATTTTCCTTCCGAATGGGTTCTTGGTTTTGTGATAGACTACGCTTAAATTTCTAAGCTTTTGTGTGACGTGGGATTTACACGACGGCCGAGAGAGCTGCATGTCACGTTGGTTACAAAGTCGACTTATTTCGGGGAATTTGACTATCGGAACAGTTCATGTTGTAGAAAAAGTGTTATGTTACTGTTTTTGAGTTATACGAGAGTTAAATTCACGCTTTTGTAGCAAAACTCAGTGACAGATATTTCTGTTGGTTTCCGGCCGCCATGTTGGAACCCATCTGGATAGGCATCAGCATGGGCTCCACATACAAATCTCCATACTTTCAGGTAAAAGTTTTCTCCGCCTATCTTGCTTAAAAAAAATGCTTTGACCTGAATCTTGGCGAGAGTCTTAACATACTTACCTCCTTTTCTCCCAGATTCTGGACTTAACCTATGAAATGGTTTTTATTCAATCAGTCTATTTTCATCTATTTTGAATGGCGTGTCACCAGCAATAGCTCTTCTAGCCAAGATGCGTGCGAATAATCAATTGCAAGTAACAGATATTTTATAATTTTAGCAGGCGTGCTAATCATCGACACAAAAAAATTCGTCTCCTTGCTTTTGCGTACCTGAAACCCGGGGGGGAGGGGTACTCCCTGTAATGGCCTATACGGGGAGGCTCCGCCCGAAAGCGGTACCTTTTTCAGGCTTCAGGTATATAAAAGGGTAGGGATTTCACAACTTGAGGTATATAAAAGGGTAGGGAATTCGGTCGTTTAGGTATTTAAAGGGGCTTTAATTATAATATTTCGAATAGACGCTGTACATGAAAATGAGAACAAGACTTCTTAAAGTACGTGTGTGAAAGGAGTACCTTTTTTTCAATGAAGAGTATATAAAAGGGGTACCTTTTCTGCCAAAATGATATATAAAAGGGTAAGGGGTTGGATTTCGGGGCGGAACCTCCCCGTATTAAACTTTGTTAAGTACCCCCCCCCCCGGGGCGGGGAGGCCGTTGCTTAAAACTATTTAGACCTGATGTAAAGTTGCATATAGACACTCATGGAAGCGTATGTAATGTAATTTGAAAACTGAAGTAGAAAGAATTATTGCGCTTTCCGACCAAAGCAATATCGACCTTGTTCAGGCTGGGGCTAACAACAAAATTTATCACGTCGGTGTTTTGTTATCGGCTAAAGTGGAGTGATTGTGTTGTGGCAATGTATTTCGAATTACTGAAGTGTTCCCAGGCCAACGGCGAAGAAATACGCCCTGTGTGGCTTTAAAAACTTGTTCCTCAAAACGTAAACTTGAGGGTAAGCTATAATTTGTTTATCAATTGTTGCCAAGTGATTTTCGTATTATTTTTACTTCGTAGATCATTGCAGGAAATGTTGTAACCGCTTCCCAAGCCAAGAACCTCATAGACGCGGGCGCAGATGCATTACGCGTGGGAATGGGAAGTGGTTCAATTTGTATCACACAAGAGGTGATGGCAGTCGGTCGGCCCCAGGCTACAGCTGTCTTCCGGGTCGCAGAATACGCGCGAAGATTTGGTGTACCTGTGGTTGCTGATGGTGGAATCAGATCCGTTGGTCACATTACCAAGGCGCTCGCTCTCGGCGCTTCCACCGTCATGATGGGCTCGCTTCTGGCGGGTACCACAGAAACCCCTGGCGAGTACTTTTTCTCGGATGGCGTGCGACTGAAGAAGTATCGAGGTAAGCACTGGGCTGCCTGTGGTCTTAACCTGCTTTTACGGCCCATACTTGACACAAAATCTGTAGCAGAAATAAGTAACTTGCAGCTTGACTTTAATAAGGTTTTTCGCTTGGAATATTACTAGTTATTTATCCAAGTCGAACCGACATATCACGGCACGAAAACAAGTCTCAGGCTATTCTTCCGTATGAGGAGGAAAATTGGCTTGTCTTGATCAAATCTTCCTTGCTTTTGAGCAACTGCGCAGAACAAGAGAATTAAAAAATAATTTGAGTCCCATGCGAACATTTAGCCGCTTTTGAATTAATTCATATACACTTAACATCATTTAGCCGCTTTTCTTTGTATTCTAAAAATACATCAAGAAATTAAATGGAAATAAGAACTGAATGAGTGAGCTATTTAACCTAGCGAAAACCTATTGTACTGCTGCACGAAAGTAATTAATCGAATTATAGTTTTTAGATAGATCACGCGATTGAAGGACATTGACTCCACTGCCGCAAGATCTTTCCGGAGTCTTCGGTGATAATCCACTCGACCGAGGTTAATGTTGTTGTCTTTACCCCGTGTGCTTTAGCTAAAGTCGCAAAGGAATTAGCACGTTAAAAGCACACAAGATGATGCATTAACGACCATTTCTTAATTCTATTGTTGGTCATCCACACACTTAACCAGTTCAACCCTTGTCCAAGGGCTTTCCAATCCCATGCGCTCACTTAAAAAATGATTCATTTTTCAGTTGTTTCGAAATCTTTACATGATTCTTTTGTCACGAGTTGAATGGTTTAGCACCTTACTTTTGGAAATGGATCTTCGATGAAATTTACGAGAATGTGCGGCGCACTAAGATCCGATCTGCGCGTCAACACTTTGCCCTAGAATTGGAACAGTCCTCTCCCTCGAGCGAACTAGTTAAACAGTTCTGAATATTTTGTTGTGATCTCTGATATCTCGCTATATATTTCTAAATTTCCAGCACAATAAGTGTAATCAGTATGCCATTCGCGATTTTGCTCTTTCATTCGCTTCTAAAATACATTAATTAATGAGCAGAAGTGTTAATTTCCTGTGAAAGGGTATAGCTCACTCCAAGTAAAAGCCATTTCGCTGAGGCTCCCGCAGATACCTGGCGTCCTTTGCATCTGACACGGTATAATGACACAGGCAGATGGAATTGACACAGATTAACCTGTCCGGTTTTAAAATCTTGCTGCTAAACCTGTTATCTCATTAGTTTAGATGCACAAGGCCACACGAAGCACGAAAGTCGATGGCGCTTTTCATCACCAAAACTCAGCTCAATTCTAGTGAGGTCGAACCTTGCTGATAGCAAAAAGGAACCTTTTCATAACTAAAGCGGTCTGAATGTTTCGATCCAACCGTGGGCCGATCCATCCATAAGGGCCATCCCTGTGCAATGGTGATTAATTCCGTCCCAAAGCGGCCGTCATAGATCAACTACGAAAAGAATACCCTTTATTCCCATGTTAGGAACTATATCCTGTATCCCGATATTTTAATTACGGGGATACTACGAAATAATTGGTCCTTCTAAAGACTATTATGCATTGAACGAATAAAGAACCTCTTTTCGCCCTACTCTCACGTTCGCTTCGCTTGCGCGCTCCACGAAAAATAACTCATAGAAAGATAAAAACGTCCGCTAACAGACAACGATGCAATCAGACCACAACAGAGTTGCCCACTCCTCCCCCCCCCCCCCCCCCCCGTCAAGAGGAGAGGGGGATAACCGACTTTCATTTCACAACGTTTTAGATTTTAACTAGAATAACCAATTTGTGTAAACTAGTTCTATCAAGGATTGTTGTTATTGAATTGACTTGTTTTCTTTCAGGTATGGGCTCACTGGATGCCCTAGAACACGGATCAAGTCAAAGTCGTTACTTCGTGCAAAGCCAGAGAATACGAGTAGCGCAAGGGGTTTCGGGTACCGTGCCGGACAGGGGGAGTATCCACAGCTTTGTACCATACCTTCACACCGGCCTACAACATGGCTGCCAAGATATGGGTACCCAGAGCCTCTCTGCAACACGATCCATGATGTACAGCGGTAAACTCAAGTTTGAGAAGAGATCTCCCTCGGCGCAAGTGGAAGGAGGCGTCCATGGTCTGCATTCGTACGAGAAGAGGCTTTATTAACGAATTCGATGAATTAAATTAGTTTAATTGCGTGACATTTCTTCGAAGAGAAACTTGTGTGGACTTGAATACATAGCGTCACTCTCCGCTCGCTCAACTCCTCAGCTCAAAAGATGAATTATATTCTACACAAATTTCTATATTGAAGGCATTGAGTTAAGTTAGCAGAGACCATGTGTAATTTTACTCGCACGCGAGGAAATTCAAAATCGAAGATCGACCAATCAAGGCACCACATCGATCTCTGCAGACCTACGTAATCAGTATCGGAATTTTTGTAAAATTCTACATCGCTTTGCCAGGATAGAGAGTCTAAGAACGAAGTTCTGGACCTCTTGAGAGAGGAAAGCAAAGAGCTGAAACGAAAGGAAGGGGAATAAAAGTCAGTAGACATGACTTAAGATTAACGGACCTACGTCACGGTTGGCGCATCCTGAAAAATCGTGCCTAAGTTTTTCTAGTTAGTCGTTTGTAATCCGAATGAATCTTTTACATCCTAAACCATCCTTGTTCCTTTATGGCTTATTATTATCTCTTTGGTGTTTTTCTATCTTAGTAAACTACTATTTTGAGGTTCCCCTCAATGTAAAAGAGATTTTTTACCTGACCAAAAAGCCGCGACTGAGCTCATTTAAGCGGTTGTGTGACGTTCTCCACTATTGCTCTGCGAAAGTCGAACTGGTTAAGAAACTGTGAAAGAAGAGCGGTTATTTTGATATAGGGCAATACTGTTGCCTATTTGTTGTTGTTTGTTGAGAGGCGAGTTTTCTTTCATAGCTGTTAAAGCTGTTTTTATTTACATGATGTTTGCTGGTTTACACATCAGCCAAGATGTAATAGTGTTTTGCAAAAGAATTATAATAAAGTGATATTTTCAGAAAAAAAAATGGGCGTATTCTTGAGAGATTTCTAAGTTGAATACCAAAATATACTGTACATAATTTTTCTGAAACAAACAGAAACCTCAATGGTCTCGAACTGAACGGTGATAGAAATCAGTCTGACTCAACTCGAGTTCACTGTCTCATTGTCTTGTCGACAGCGATGCAACCAATCAGATTCGCGTATTATTAATTGCAACATGTGTCGAGTGAAGTTTGATACACCTGAAGGAACACTGGGAATTATAATAGGGACCTTTAGCAATGAGTGCGGCGACGCCAAGGACAATACCCAGAAAAAAAAAGTTTTATGTTTTACCTTTGAATTTCGCAGTTGTCTAGATCTGTTTAGTGAGCCTATCGGTCTCAGAACTTGCTCGAGCTAAATACGTAGCGCCAGAGTTCAACTCCAATTAAGCCGCCGTCGTTCACGTTCTCCAAAATATGCAGAACTTAGTTGTTTCGCGCTGTTGTTGTGCGGAGAACGACAAAAAAATGCGCAAAAAATCTACAACGCACGTGCACAGCTATTGTACTTGTTCGTGGTGTTCCCATTAAATTGGCTTTGCTGTCGTAGTGTACATGTACTTTCTTACCAAAAGTCTGTTCGTGTGATCAGTTACGTTTCGCCATGACAGTCCTTCAAGTTATGTCCTTGCGACTTCTTATCTGTTGTTCATTGACCTTCCTAGACAATACTTTGAATGCGTTGAATTCAAGCGGATACAACAAGTTTGAGCTTCGTTCCTCGGCAAGATATTTTAATTTAGAGATGAGCCCTTCTCCATGCATTCAAGGGTACAAATATGTATCGACTTTGAAGCCAAGTCACTCGGTGGCGCCGATGAAATTTCGCGCCGAATCATGCGGAGCGCGAAGGAAAATCCTGGACACAGGGATGGGAGATACTTTTCAAGTACAGGGGGCATTGCAACAACCCCTGTCGCCTCACACTACAGAACCCAATTTCTTTAGTTAGAACTGACTGATCTTGCCACAAAATATGTCTAAAGGTTACAAAATAACACAACACAAAAAGGACAAATTTCGACTTTTTTATTCAAATCGACACACTTAAACTAAAAATGTATCAACGTCATAAATTTCTAATTGCGGCAACCTGCACCGATTTAAAACACAAAGGCTCATTGGTAAAGACAAACCTTAGACTTATAGGGAGTGACTTTTGACTCCCTCAAAACACAGGACAATCTTTTCCTGTTGCTTTTTTTTCTTTTTTTTTTATCGCTTCTTTTTTATCAATTTCAAATTTGATTCAAGAAATAAAGCAAATTATAAATAAATCTCTATCTAATTCACACACTTTTTCAGCTAACATCAAACCGATCAGGGCCTCATAACTGTGTTTTACAACCCTTTTGTTTTAAACGATATTCATATAGAAAATAAAACTGCGTTTTTTAACGCTTTCGAATCTGTTCAACAGAGTTTTATCGACTCTTTTATTTGGAATAAAAGATTGTCATACAAAAAGAAAAAATTCCACCCTGACACGCATTTGATGCGCAAATCAACAAAATAAACCGCGCAAACAAAACATGAAACTACCGGTATCTTAGTTTTCACACCGGCACATTCTTAGTTTGTTCCAAAGAAAACTAGAAAAACCAGCTTCCAAATAAAAACAATAAACAAAAACCTAATCCTGAAAGCTTAACCACACCCCAAGTTTTTAGCAGTCTCAAAATAGTTACATCTACTGACTTGATGAAGACGAAAGCACAATGTCTAGGAATCTATACCTTACAATCACTCTAGTTCTCGAAGCGTAGCCAAAGCTTAGTAATACAGAAAACACAAATTTGTACCCGTAAAAAGCTTGCACGAAAAGGCAAAGGTTACAATTTCTCGCGTCCAAACTGACAACTGTTTTCAGCCACAATTTGTAATCAAAGGAGCTATGTAACCACATCACGCAGATAGCAAAATTTAGCCACATTGTTGTGTGTTGACTCTGCACGTACGATTCCGTTGTGATGACAGACAACGGAAATCATAAGATTGTGGTTGGAATTTCCCGCCAATTCACGCGGTGATGGATGAAGTCTGCGCGTGCGAAGTTGCTACGAACCACAATCACGTACCACGGACGATAACAACGCGTCAAGTACCATACCGTAAGATATTTGACTTCCTTAAGTACTTCACGCTTATCAACTAACAGGAAATGGCGACAGATTGCGGCACGTACTGAATTTAAAGCATGTGAACGTCCGCCCTGCTTAAGAACACCGATTTATCTTCAGTAAAAGAGTGCAGATTGAAAGAAGGTTACGGAGGATATTGTGCAAACCAGAGTGAAATAAACTCTGTTTAAGAGGCCTGTTCATAGACAGTGAAACATGTGAGCCTGACTACGCTTAGGGGGCTAAGCGGAGTTGTTGTTAAAGCAAACAGCGAATATTTTTTATCAAAACACATTCACTTTGAATAAAACTCCTCTGCGGTGGTTAGCATTTAGCGGTAATTTAAGTTTCGTTGACTGGCGAGTTCATACGCATATATAAATTTCGTTTGCTTATCTGGAATACGATCGCTAACGAGAAAGTCTACAAGCCACACCTAGATCATGCGTTCACAGTGTGCATTGCAGGACACCTAAGGACGTCTTGACGAAAAAGAATCTTCCGAAAAAACGTCCGTTTGTACGTTTTTAAGATCAAAATTCCTCCAGTTCATCAAAGACTTTGCACAGCACGAAAATACCAATAAAGAAGCTCACATTTCTCAGCGTCTTAAATCGCAGCCCAGTGTATCGTAACAGAAGAAAAACCTCGCTATCTAGGACTCGGTTGTCGCAAACTTCCCGCTACTTTTCACTCACATACTACCGATTAGATATCTCGAGCACCCGACATTTCTATTCATCTTATTCCTTTATCTCATAAGAGTTCGAGATAGCTGACTTAAATAGCACAAACTTCCACAGATCAATTGTCAATTTAAGCAAGGATGATAGAGGGGAATGGTTATGAAACCATACAAAGTTCTTTGTTGTATTTCTTCGTTCTCTTTTTTGGCCTTGACCTTCCACAAAACACAACAGTTGTTTTCTTTGGACTGTGAAAACTAACTAATAGAAACTGGTGTCCGTTTCTCAATTCAAGCATAGTGTATGACCGCAAATCAAAAGATTGTGCATGGTCGTGGACTTTGCAACATCAATCTTAGCATATTTCTTTGCTACTTTGAAGTTTGCCGGGCTTCGTAACCATTCCCCTCCATTAACTATGACTCAAGCAAGAGCAAGATCAAACGTTTTAAGACCTCACAAAAAATGTTTCTTAAAAGGGGCGGACATACTATGAAGCAAGGTCTTTCGACAGGGCGTTACATGAACACATGACTTCTTGGTCCAGCAGGGCTTTCCTTTAATCTTCTCTCTGCTGAACGCGACCTTTAATTCGAGTTACCGTCTTCCATTTCTAAATTCTCGGTGAGCTTTTTAATCTGCGCCAAGATTTTGAGGGCGGGGCCTAGTCTAATTGACATCCTATTCAACAAATGATCTTCTTGCATCAAAACAAAGGAATGCCCGTCAATGTGTTCCTCTCTGAACGCATGCGCAATGTCTGGTGAACCTGTGAGAGCCGACACGAAATGACACACGTCATCAACACTCCATTCCAAGACGTTCTCGTTCGAGTCTGGTCGAAAACGAGGCACTAGTTTATGAGGTGATACACGTGAAGGTTCCTTACTACCACTCGGGGAGGCCTTGGGTGTGGCGAATGGACTGTGCCTTTCGTTAGAACCCGTAGAAGCTTCAGGACTTCTTCGGATCACACAGTCACGATCGGAAATCGTCGCTATGGGGTTTCGATTTTCGTTATCAACTTCGTTTTCGTTCGCATGCACCCTATCGTCATTCTCGTGTCTCTCCTCGTCCACTTTCGTCGTCCGAGCCTTTGTAAGGTTTTTATTATCGTCCACGTGACCGTTGACCGGAGTAATGTTCTTAGGAGATGCTGATCTTGAAGCGCGGTGCATTGTTAGAGATGAATGCGTGACCGGGAGGCCCTGGAGACTGGCACGAGCGGCTGCCGCGGCAGCTGCATTGGCTTGGATGAAGGAAGACTGGAGAGGAATGTTTTGTGCAAGAGGGGTATGTTGGGCTGGAGGTGTCAAAAGTCTGTAATGCATTAAACTCTGATGTAAGGCCGACGGCACTCCAGGCATGTTGGCTCGTAATGCTTGATGGTAAATACTTGGGCCGTGAGGCGAAGCCAGCAACAGGGGATCTGGTAACAGTCTGGGTGAGTTGTGAGACGGACTCATCAGGGGGGAGGGGCTGGGAAGTTGTGTAAACGGGTTGAATGCTTGGCAGTTTAGTGGCTGTGGTTTCTGTTGCTGTTGTTGCTGTTTGGAGCTTTTTGCTGCTCGTGCAGCAAGTTCTCGTTGAAGAGTCTCCGCAGTAACATGGTTCTCGGAGCTCATTTCATTATGAGGATTTAAAGCATCTGTCAAACGAAATTAAAATTAATTACAATATTTAGCGAGCAATCCACATCAACCTCAGCTGGTGTTCTATCCTGATCGCATCAAACCCAGGTGTGTGACCACAAAATGAAAGCTTTTAAGTTGTACTGTTTATTATTATGCTTGGTAAGAAACCTATTTTTTATCAGAGTTTATAAAATAACTGAGCCACTACGCGCGCTCTCATTGGTCGATAGGTGTGTTTAGATGATAGTACATAAACAGTAAAACACATTTCAGATTTGTGCGTATTTTTAAGAATTATTTTATAAAAGCAATAGAGCACCTTTTCCGTGTTTACAGAGCCTCATCTCAACACTCGGAGGGTTGGGAGAATTCTCGAAAGGAATGCAAACCCTCGACTACGTCTCGGGCTTGCATAACTAACTGTCTCGAATCTCCAAACCCTCCTCGTGTTTAGATAAAGTTATGTAAACACGGGCAAGTGCACTATTGCATAAAATACTACAGAAAGCGTGTTTTATTGTTTTGAGCATGAAAAATCTTTGTCATAAAGCAAATGAATAAGCCTAAACCGTGTATTGCATTGTGATAAAACACTCCAGACATTTGAGAACACTCGAGAAATGTAGCAAACACTTGCCTGCGGCTTGTGTTTTCTACATGTCCCTCGTGCCGTCGTGTTCTACCATGATTTAATACACGGCTTAGGCTTCTTTATTTATTAAATATATAACCTGGTTCTAACTATTAAGTCTGTAGATGGAACCCTAGTGTGTTACCATTCAGATGAAAGCTTTCCTTAAAGCTGTATTTTCACAAAATAGTGTTTATCATGCGTACAATAATACGTTAATACCGCCTTATAAGAAAAAACAAGATGTTTGGAATTAAGCTCTAGCGTGTGATAGGACCATTCAAATTAAGGCTACTAAGTGCTTCCTCTGGTGCAATTTAAGACTCACCTTGGTGGACCGCCCTAAAAGCGCTCCTACCCCCCGGGGCTCCTTGAGCTCCCCCAGGAGATCCGCTAGTTTCCTGAGACTGCGAACGATGGTGGTTTGCCAAATCAACCGTCAGATCTTTTCTTGCTTGCTTGGAAGCCTCGACAGTCGAGGGATTTAAATATTCCGAGGGAACATCCCGGAAGAAGAATGTACTTCTTGGGTCGAACTGGAACCGATCGGCTAAGGAGAAAGATCCAAGTAGATTTTGCCTTACTATAAAAAATTATTAGAGGGGTGCATTCTAGGTGGAATTAGCCCTGAGAAAAAGCTGCTTTAAAACCAATTTAAAACGAGGTGTTGGCTGTCGCTTCCTTCAAAAAAAATATGCCTGCAGTCTTCCAACCATAGTGATTTTCCGTCTTATGAAAACAAACATTTCCTCTCCCTCCAAGTTGCGCTTATTTTTAAACCGATCAGCAATCGAACGTAACCAACTGCCTCGACGATGGCTATAAAGATAATACCTGATGATCCCATTAGCTCCCATTCAAGGCTCTGGTTAACAATCATAACAAAAAAAATACTACGTGTACTATTATTGTATTTACTTTGCAGCGATAAAGAAAAAAACAGTAGAAAAAACCGGAACGAGCAAGTCGTACAACAGCGCTGAAAGTAGAAATTAGCAATTTATGAGCTAGAACACGCTGCGTAGTTGTTAACTGATTGCTTTTGTGTTACACACCCTGGTTTATGAGTTCAGTCGCTTAAATTACAGACCGGAAGGTCTGGCAGTCAAAACAGGTCAGCAAAATTGCGACATTGAATCAAACATCAATTCAGTAAAAAAAATGAGAGGAATCCAAAATGGTAGTTATCACATTTTGTGTGATTTCAGAAAATTTTCTGATGTATTTGTTGTCATGACAACAACAAAATCTGTCCTCGCGAACTAATTTTCATTAATTGCTTAAGTGATGGTCGTAAAACGCTTATTTCCCTGTCTATTTGCAGTGCATGCGGCAGTTTCCTTGTGTTTATCCCATATCCCACGTCATTAAACGCAAAAAAATAACATTAAAACGTCCGGTGAGCGCAAAACAGACGCGACTCAGTATAAGACGTAGAATATTGGGTTTCCATTCGAGATTTCCTGCGGACTGCATTATGTTTGAACTCTACCCGAAATATCAACATTGCACAAAAATAACTCATCTACAATATCCCAAGCCTTTCCTGTCCCCACAAACCTCACACTCTGCTACTTTAAATCTTACTTTCTTAGCAAATCAACTGAAATATAAAATCATTAGCAACCGGTCACAGCTTGCTACCCTGCGAGCAGAGTCTCCTTCGATCTTCCCGACTGATCTAGGAAGATCGAAGGAGACTCTCCTCGCAGGGTAACAGCTTGCATGCATGTCTCTTTTAAAGCTTTTCGCCTCACAGTGGTTGCTTGGACGTATTTCCGCCCTTAAAGTATATCAGGAAAATGGAGTTTTAAGTTGGCAACCAGCAGAGTGAAGTTAATCCGGCTTAAAGAGGCACGGAAAGTTAATCCAAAATATTATTTCTTTGCAAACTTGCAGCTAAAAGATAAATGGTTCGCGGGAGACAAGAGTTCTCTTGCGTGCTGTGACGTCACTAATCTAACCGTTATCGTTGAGGTAACAGCATTTTCTCACGTACTCACAAGATCTCATAATTTTGCAAACTTTAAGACGAGGCGTTACTTTTCTAAATTCTGTTGTAGGAGTTTTGTAGAAAAACAGCGAGTTATCGGCGCAGAGAAATTGACAAAGTAAAGATTTTGTCGGAAAAAAATCGGTAACAGGGTAATGCTGTCCTTCACACATTTAAAATCGAACGGTATACCTAACATGTAACATGCTTATGATAAGAACAAATTTCATTTAGAAAATCTTACCAACCGCCGTAAGTCTGCCGAGAACCATAAACATAAATGCAAATAAAACTACCAGAGTTCAAAAATGATCGAATTGACCTTCAATAGGTTCATTTCATTTTTGTATGTTTCTACCGGCTTTTCGACCGGGCTTTTCGAGCCAGTGTTAAATTTTTTTCACTAACCTGTCGGCGTATTGTGAAACAGATTGCGCGAGTAGGTTTGTTTTGATACGACGGAAATGTAGAAGCCTTTTTGCTCTTGTAAAGCCGTAAAAAGGACGGAATAGAGATGTCAAGGAGCCGGAAAAAGCAGCTCATAAGTTTGGCCATAATATCTTGATAGTTTGCCTGTTGTTGTTAACAGTTAACAAAGAGTAAATGCCCTTTGAGCATTCATATATGGGCAACAAAATGTAAAAAAGGAGAGCGTGAAAATCAAAATACGGAGAGAGCAGAATTTATTGTATGCTTTGCCACTGAAGTGGGTTGAGAGTGATGATCATATCTGATTTCCTTTGTACAGTGAGAAAAGCTTTGCTAAGTTAAAGGAACACCCTCAAGCAAAATTCAACGAACGGCGCTGATCCGGGTGAACAAGTATAGTCTTTCTAAGTCTCCAGAATTCTTCACCGAGTTGTAAGCTGTAACTCGGTTTAGGAAATTCTTTGCTATATACTTTGCTTAGTTTGACCTTGAACTCAGCCTCACACAAATGTATTTGTTTGATTGACATTTTTGATCACAAGATATTAAAATATATACGGTATTCTGCAAAAAATAACCCTTTCATCAGGGCATTATGCATGATTGCCTGCACGACTGCTGTTGATGCAAAAAAATAATACGTGAGACCTTTTTTATTCTTCAATGAACGCCTCGTTAAACAGTGTAAGATTCTCAAGTGTCCTCGCAGAAGAAAGAAGAAAGGATTTAAGATAACAAAATAACAAAAGCAAAATTTTCCTCCCGCGTTGATATTGCCCGGGTTAGAAATTGCCTGACCAGTTTACTTTAAAGAAATGTCCTTAAAAAATGTTTATTCCCCGGGCTCTAAATTGTTGCCTTGATCAAAGTGCGGTTACAGAGGCAAAAAAGTGACTCTAAAGAGCAGTAACGCCTCAATTCAAATTGATATTTCAGTATTTTGACCCTCTTATGACAACTTCGTCATATTTTTAAATGCTCAATTTATCGCCTAGTATTTTATCAATTACTTTGACTCGGAATTACAAAAACGTGTCTAAAATTAGAAGAATTTACTCAGTGCGCTACTACAATCTCCAACACCATCCGCCCGAAAATGCCTTTGATTGTCACAGCTGTACAAATGTTGCTGTTTTTGTGTTAAGCCGTCGGACAATGGCATCACGAGATTGTCTTCTAAATTGTCACAAGGACCAAGGTGAGTATTTTAACTGCGCGGTCGTGGAACAGCTGAGAAAATTTAGAAGGTTTATTTTGCTTTACACAAGGCAGCCTCCATGCAGTTGGTGGTAGAATAAATAAAGTTAACACTGGAGTTCCTTAAGTTAGAATATAAAACCCGCTTTGCTTACTTGCCCGTCTCTTCATGTTGCCCACTTTAGCCAGGTTTTCAGGTGACAAGCTTCTCGCCCGCTTCGGCGGCTCTGTTACCGGTGAGAAGGGGCTATCATCAACAGGTTCTGAACACTCAGAGGTAGTCGAAGACGTGGAATGTGGGGAACCTCTTAAATCGATACCATTTCTCGCCGATGTGTTCATGTAGCCGTCGATCTCAGAAGATGAACCGTGTCTCGGACCAAATTGTAAACCTTGCTCGAAGCCATCTTGCCTCCAAGTCGGTTTGCAAGAGTCTTTTCTTTTCCTAGTCGGAGAGGGCGGAGAGGAAACACTGCATTTGCTGGCTAATCTTCCCCGGTTCTGTTTCCAGGAAAATAGAAGCAGTGAAGGTTTGAAGCACTATCGTCTAGCGTTGTTAAACAAACTCGTATAAATTTTCTATAGGGATAATAGTGCACGCCTTATATAGGTCGGCTTTTAGCCGTTGGGTCCTACAGCCGGTGCATGTTGCGAAAAATATAGGTTCGACTTAAATACTTACTTCTGTAAACATCCTAGGTTGCCACAGTGTTTATAATATTGAGCGGAATAAACAAGAGATAAGCCACGAAGTCTGCGTTACATGAAGTACTAGCTGGAGAGATTGTAGGAGAAAAAGTCTCGAACTTACTCCCATCTTCAATTCTGGGCTTCGCCCAGTAGTACAAAAGTACATGTCCACAAACTGAAGGGGCCAGTGAAACGAAGGATTATCCTTAAAAAGAGTTTAAAAGGGTCTTAATAGAGCTCTACGCCAATAAAAATTCCATTAGCTTTCGCTTGTGCAGCCCACCATGTCTGGAATTATAAAACGGAAAAAAAATGTCAGCGTCTGTGTACGTGATAAAATGTGCACGGCGCCTTCAAACGCATAAAGGCTACTCAAGAAAAGCCGTGTTCGATGCTGACATTTGACCCGTGGGATGTAAACTTTATTAATTAAAAGCTATGCAAACCACTCATAAGATTTTTGACTTCCTTTCAGTTTTGTTTTAACAGTACGGAACATTCGGAAGTTGCTGTCAACTAAAGATCGTCAAAAAAAGACATAACCTTCATTTCTTCCAAAAAAGAGTGCAGGTGGCAGCTTTGAAAATATTGATATTTGTACGCAATACTCAACAATTGAATTGTGTTTCCAGTAATCGTCGAGCATCCACGAGTGTTATCACCTGATGTTGGAGCGACTGACCCTGGGCCGCCGGAGGTAGAAAACTTCACATGTCATTTTTTTTGTCATATCTATTCGTTTTCTCTTTTCAGCCGGAAATGACTTGATTCGTGCGACGCCAAGGGCATCGGTCAGGCTCCTCATTTGTCCAAACCAGGGGGGCTTTTGCTCCATTCTGAACAATAATTCCAACTCAAATTATATAATAGCTCGAAGTGTGCCAAATTCGGAAACAGGTGAACCATTTAGTGACAGAAATCTGCCATTTTGTGGCACTTTCTGTCGAGGAAGGTCGAAAAAGTCGCTATTAAAATTCAGCGATTAAAATTTCTTGTCCACAGCGTCAATATAATAATCAACATGTTCGGGTCATGTTGAATTGCGAGTCAACAATGGAACAATAGAAAGCATTAACAACTCACTACCAGTAATTTGCAACAGAACTTCCTTGCAAAACCTACCTCCAGTCGTGAAAGAATTATTTTTGTAGCAAAAAATGGTGCGGGTGTCGCTTTCGAACGTGTGATGTGAAACCTGGGTTCTGCGTTTTTAAAACCCCCCAAACCAGCTGCAAAGTGCGAAACAATTTCAAGAGCCATTGTTACTTCTAAGCTGTCAATTTTATCACCGCTTTGCACCGCCTCCTCCGTCAGCTTCGAGAGCATCCGCAAACAGATCTAGCGAAGCCTGTGTTCTTTTAAAAAATGCCAAAATACAACGCACAACAACCTTTTTGGTTATTTTTTTGTGTTTCTTTGAACTCGTCTAGAAGACATAATCGTCTTAACTTTAGTGTTTGCAGATTGTTATAGGGTTTCTTTAGAGGGTTATTTTCTCCAGCATACAAATCCCGGGTAATGAGTCAACTGAGAGATCTCTGGCAAAGGGTAATGGTTATTTTTCAACCCGTTAATGGGCGGGCAAGATATTGGAGTACATTGGAGCTACCCTGAAACGATTTCAGCTAGCTCTAGGGTCCGATCCTACTCTGAAACATCACCTAAATCGATAAACAAAAAAATTCGTGCGGGTCTAGAAATAAATCACGTATGAAACAGCAGTGTATTGTTAGCAAATATCCCGGGGCAAATTTCACTGTGCAAGCCACAGAAATTTTAAACTAAGGCATATTGTCACGGTAATATCTGAGCCTACCCTTGTATAAATACAATCGAAATAATCCCTTACCACAGGCGATGAAATCCTGCATCCCAGACAGTCACATATAGGTGGGTGAACCTTAATCAAGCCGCGTGCTATCAAACTTTTAAGAGATTTCCCTTTGTAGCGGATACTTCTTTTCCAGTCTTTCGCAGTTTCCCGTCCACTGATGTATTGCAGTTCATTTGGTGTCAACCACTCGCCTTGGAATAAAATGCAAGGTCCTTTGCTTCCCTGACACAACTTGGACACATAAAGCAGCGCAGCGTTTTCACCGCATTGAATTTCCAACGGTTCCTCCGTCACGAGCCCTTGATCAGGTCCGGCCGGCCTTTCGTTGTTAACGTCAAAGCGAATTGGTTCGCCCATGCTTTTCTGACCAGCATCGCTTTG
The DNA here is from genome assembly GCA_022496165.2 of Catalaphyllia jardinei. NCBI lineage: Eukaryota > Metazoa > Cnidaria > Anthozoa > Scleractinia > Caryophylliidae > Catalaphyllia > Catalaphyllia jardinei. Next base: position 32,628,278 of record CM042749.1, read on the forward strand.
CTCTGTTTTCACGCTGAAATTAGAACTCTCCGAGTGGCTGAAATTTATGTGAGCAGGCCCTGAACTTGTCGAATTTACGCTGGGATTTTGAGGAGGCATTTGTGCGGAGGAGCCGGCGCTGTTGGTATGTTGTGCGTGAGACTCGTCACGACTGCTATCGTCGGATGCAAGTTTTTCTCGGAGTGTCTTAAGTTCATTAGCATGTGGTAAACCGGTACTTGTCTGCAACGGTGGGGTCGCTTTCTCGACAGACTCACTCGCAGCCATTTTGAAATCCTCGCGGCCTGAAAATCTGCAGATCCACAAAAACTCGAAGGTTCTCGGAAGTAATCATGTGGGCAAAATTTGCGCCGCGCTCAGTTGTGTTTTCGTGTGGCGACGCTGGCGACAAGTTTTCTGCCGTCTGTCGCCGACCAAAGCCTGTCGCTCTTTATTTGATGTGATACCTTGCTGGCATCGCACTCCTGTGATTGGCTGGCGACCTGTCGGAGTGGAACGCTTATCGTTAGTCCGACCAATGAGATGCAAGCAGTGGAATAAATAGAAAGGTCTACGATTACGGCATTTCATTGTTCTGTCATGAACGCTAAAGTCGTGTCTGCCAGCCAATTTGCTCGAGAGTGAAAATAAAATTAAATGTTCCCATCATTTTGGATGTCAGTATGCGAAAACGATGCAAAAATTGGGTCGCTGCAGTTTTAATGAAATTATTTCCGTTTGGAACGGAAAGTTCTTCCCGTTTCCAGAGCTGTGACGGAGCCAATGAAACTGATTATTACGTAAAGGTATAACCCCTGACATCGCGTCGAAAGTTTGTCCAAGCGACGCGAAACGTTTGTAACCCCAATTTGTCGTTCTAAAAATAATTTCACCGCTTGAAGCTTGGCACAAGCACGATCAGTTTCACTATTTCTCGCACGCTTGTCGTGCTTAAATATTCATGAACACGTACAACGGACATATTCATAATAAAGTCATTGTGCTCGTCGAGGGTTATGACGTCATGCAACCCACGCAAATGGGTTCGAGACTAAACATTGAAATAACCAGCGATATGATAAAATTGTTTCTACTTCTAAATAATGTATTTACCAGGGTTGGCAAGTGCAGTGGACAGAAAAGAGAAATTCTAGAGATACATTCGACTTTGCAAAAAGGCCATATAGATCACACGATTTTGCCAGAAGCATTGTTGCAATTCCTGATAATTCAACGCGCCGCCGGCCAGAGGAGATTTTGAGCGATTTCGCAATTGCACTGAAGCGGCCGTCAGTAAATTAATACCGCAATTACGGGGAGAAAACTGATGCAGAATAATTAGGGTTTGGTTCTGTATATTTTCTATCGAAGGAAATTATTTATCAAAGAATTAACAAGGCCCTGGCGAAAACCTTATTTACTCTAGCGAAATTTTTCTCTCAGGGGTGGCTTACGAGAGACTGACTAATATTCAAAACGACTGAGTTTTTTTAGACGTTTGCTTTCGCTTTCAAACGATATCCCAGTGGCATAAATATCAGTCTCGTGGTTTCGCTCAAACCACTGAACAAACCAAGGCCATCAAGGATATCTCTCGTGAACTTCGCGCGGTCAATTAATCGGGCTTTGGGTTTTTGCCAGACTTTACACTATTATTATTTCATCATTTACTTTTTTTTACTTAAAAAGACCTGGAGCTTCTTTCAAGGTTCCGGGATAACGAATATGTCACGCACTGATTTTCAAAAGAACAAAATCACAGCATGTAACGTGTAATTGTAGGGAAAGCGTGCCAGACTTTTCTTGCCCTTGATTTAACATAAACATTTCATTTGTATAAATGTTTGCGATACACAATTGTTTTATCTTTGGCGTATTGTCGTCGGCTGTTCAGCCTCTTGACTCAGGAAATACACCCTTGTTTTCCAATCTCCGGATGTCCGACAAATTCGATAGATAGATACTTAAACGCTGATGAACCCAACTGAAACTAATATCGTTAACAGCGAACCAAAAATAGCAATGCCGGTGAGCGACGCGAAAAAATAGTGAACTTGAATGAATACACACAAGAAGGTCTGCAATGCAAAATTGACATCATATCCGCAGCAGATATTGGGTTAAAACTGATCAATTGACAGAGAAAACATGTTTGTGTTTTCAATCGATATATGCCCAAACTAATTTACTTAGAGTGATGGTGGCCTTGAACTCTTATTGTTTATTACGGTTTATTGCAGAACAAACTGTTACCCTTAGCGACGGTCTTTGTATTTTTACACAAATCATTCCATTTGCAACTTAACCAGTTTGGTCTGATAATTTTTTGAACGAAATAACGAACCCTCTACCGAGCCTCGTCACCTTTGTTGGCTGGTAAAAGTCAACAGTTTCAGCCCTGAGTATGTTCAATAGTTCACACGAATTCAATCCGAGTTACCGAGTTATCAGTGGAACACTGAAGAAGTCACTGTAACAAATCAGAACTGTAATGGTGTTTTAGCAAAAAGCGGGCTAGAGGGATTAAATTTGGGCGCCTTCAGTCGCTCAGTTAACCTCAGACTTGTCAAGACATCATTGGCTTTGTGAAATGATAAGCACGAACAACAACAAATGGATTGTTCCTCCATGATTTCGCGCGCGCTTGCTTAATGAACCACATACTCGCTTTAAACACAGCGAAAAACTCTTTTTGACGGCGGCAAGCACAGATGGAAACGAGCGGAAATGTTGCTTCCTGATTCCGTTGAATTCATCCTAAATTATTAAAGTTGCCAGGCAGAATCAAAATTTCCATACTGCTTTGACAACTTTATCTTAGTTCCTTGAGTATGTTTTGGAGTGAGCTGAAAAGAAAATTGTTCAAGTCAACACTAAGCTGAGCTAGTCAGTCATGCGAGTGTACTGTGATTGAGGGAGAGACAGAAAGCAGAAAGAGCAGAGCAACGAAATTATTTAGTATATACAAGAACCATTTGTAATTCCCCTTTTTTACTGACCACCAAAAAAGGCAACTTTTATGTTAGCACTTCTCCCCATACTGTTTAACGACAATCATGTTCTGAGGGCGACGACGCCGATTAAACATACCTGAATGAAGAAACTTTGAGTTACAGGTGTACAATCAAAGCAACTATCAAAGTTACATGCCAGTGCCAGCTGCAGATATGTACAGTGCACTGTGGGAGACGATCCTGCGTAGAAACGTAGCTAGGAAAGCAGTTGAACTCATGAAATGCCCCCATTGATTTGTCAGTATTTCATATTTGAGTTCAAGGTAAACTGTAAACTTACTGACAGACTGACATAATTTTTTATCAGCCGTACGCTGCTGAAAGCACAGTTAAACTAAATATACAAGATTTTGTTCGGTAAATGAGCAAGAAACGGCAAACTGATTGCTTATAAACACTTGCTTTACCTAGCTGAGTTGAGTTTTATCTTAAGTAACCAAGTGATATTTAACATTGCTTCGACACATCACATGCATTTCTTCTATTTCCAAATTTCTGCAACAAACTGAAAGGTTATTGCCATAATACCATGACTTCTAATTCAAAAACAACCACCAATGGTTTTATTGGATGAGAAATTCTAATAACAGGAAAGAAAACACTGTATCGGTTTTTATATTTCAACCTGCTTTTGTCGCAGCCAGTAGAAGCTACTAGAGAATGATCGAGATTGACACTTACGTGCAAGAAGGATTTCACAAGCTATATCGGCTGCCCTTCAAACAACGTTGCATTCTTTATTCATGGTAAAATGAGATCTTGCCTTTTTTTGCCTTTTCCTTTGATTACAGTAGCTCTGAGCTTGAAACTGGTTCACATAACACAATTGATTTGCTCAAGGCCCAGCTCAAAAAGCACTGCTTTTAGATCAGGTCAGATTAGTCCACTTAGCGGTCGACTGCTCTTAGCTCTTTTTGAAATTTTCCACACGAATTTGCAAACTACACTTTTTCTTGCCTGGGACAGTGTTTTGAATATTAAATTCCTCTTCAAAACGAAAAATCTTGGCGAGTTTAAATCCCTGTGTGGATGACCTTACAACAACATGCAAAACATGTGGGTTTTTGGCTCAACACAACTGCTCTTCACTGGTCTTGCGGCAAAGGGATCCCATTGAAATTTAGTCAGGGTTCCGTACAGGGTTTTCAGTACGGGTTTGCTAGCAAAAGACTGACTATAGATAACACAAATATATTCAAATCAATACTCATCCTCTTCATAAATTCTAGCCTGCACTTTCTTATGGAGAGGGCTACAATTCCCAACGGTTTGGAGAGGGATGGCATTTGAAAAATTAGGAACTACAAAGTAAATTATTTCAACTGTACGCCACATTTCAAACATGATATACATTCTTCGCTTTCTTTTTCCATTTTTCGCCTTTTCGTTTGAACATTTTGCTGCGAAACTCAAGCCAATGTGGAGATGTATTTTTCAGGGCGTTTTTGAATGGTGTCTATGTATTGCTTAAATCGTGGTAACTTAATCGACTAGTTTTGGTTTCTATTCAATTGATTTTTTAAGACATTCTCTACGAGATTACCTTTTTTACTTATCTTTTACAGACTCTAAGTATTAGATTGTACTTTGAGACAACAACACCCAACGAAAACAGCTGCCTCACAGCTCACGTCAGTACAATGTGATTTTAGAACAACGGGCCAAGCCTGGCCTGCAGCCAAACCAGTGAGTGCCCAGGTTCCACTTGTCTTGCAAGATGGGTTCTAAATCATACTCACTGTATGAAGGTTTCCTAGTTGGGCGTTGTGATGGCTCGCAAAGAAACAACAGCTTTCATAGAAAATCGAAACACATTTAATGCCTTCCCTTCTCAGCACTCATGCAGCTCAACTACAATTCCCTACTATGAACAAGACTTGAACTAACAATTTAGGAACTGCTATACGTTCATCAGTTCTTTCACTATATATCACATCTCAAAATTATTTTATAAATGTCGTTTGAAACAATACGAAAGTTTTACCTTTAACCTTTAGTTTCAGTGATCATCCACTCTTGCCGGAAACACAATGTTTAATGAAACTTGATTTCTCAGAGTGGAAATCTGTGCACTTTTAAATTTGGCCACTTCGATCAACTGACTTTGTCTTCTCCTCTGAATTTTAATGTTGTCATGCCTCTTCCACAATGATAAACTTTTTTATTCATTGGACAGTTTTCAATATTAATTTTCCGTTGCAAAACAACAAATCCTAGCTAGAGAGAGAACAACTGGCTGTTTAGGCGACCGACCTCAGGGAAGGCAGCTGCCATAATTGGTGCCAATTTCCTCCCATTTGGTCTTACAATGGGTTCCAAATAACTGCTGTGTTTGAAATTCAGTGGGTTCTGTTTGTGGGAATCGTGCCTCGGCGTTTTACAGACATAACATTTATATTAGCATGCCTGTTGATAGTCACACTAATCAATAATTCCTTCTCAGATATTGAACAGCCGCTTGGTAAGAGGAAAAACTCAAATCCACCACCGAGATAGATGAAGATTTAAACTTGAAAGACAATTTAGGAAATGCAATTTTAAAAATCTGTAAACGAAATTCTAGTAGTGAACTCTGACTTATTGAGAATCGCAAGAAATTGTAACATCAAGAAGGATGACCGCGACGAACCTCGAGCTTGAATCACAACATAGTAAAGCACGGTTCTTGAGTAACTTTCGCTCGCTATCTTCATGAGACTGAAACAGTATCGGTAGACTATTGAAAATAAAGCTGATGATTGCTAACTCGTGCAAAAAAGCTACCGCAAATTCGTCTATAATTCCGATCATTTGGAATTTAGCGTAGCGTTTCGCCAAGGAAATGAGGTATTGGGTTACCCCCATGATAAGATATTCGGGATCTGGTGTGATACTATTATAAATTTAAGACAGCACTCGTAGCTAAACCATCGTTAGTAAAAAAATATGCCCTCTAAAACTGCATGTTTTACCTTGATATGTCACTTAGAAAAGCTGCAATACTTTAAGTCTAACTGCGACCAGCTTGCAATCCCGTAAAGATCTCAGCAGATTCCCAGGAAATTAAAAATTTCAGCGACTGTTGGCAACCGCTGATTTGCTTGGTCATCGGATGAATAGAGCCAGACTGGTTCAACGGTCTTCGTCCCCACAATTTTCATCCGTTAATATGATTACTGCTAGCCGAGGCTTTGTCAGTTCGCCCTAAACCAAGATCTCGTAAATAATCGAAAGGCGTATTAAACTACTGCCGATATGTAAAGCTTCATATTACAAACTGAAGGCTCTGAAACTTTGTCCGCCGTGATTGATATGTACTTTGCTATCACACTCTACACTCTAGTACGAACCTTCCACAGTTAAGAAGCTGTTTTATTCGTCAATTTTCGTTCTTGCTTTCAACTCGGCCAAAGCAAGTTTTCCCAAGGATTAGCGAGTCGTTTGGACGCATTAAACGGGGTTAACAGCAATCCGTCAAAGTGACGACTCGGAACCATAAAAATTACTTTGTTCCCCATAAAGCCAAAAGTTTTTTGTAGCCTGCCTTGCATTGCCCCTTTTAAAATTGGTGTATAGCGTGATCAACGGTTGAACGCGCTAACGTGTCGTGATGTGCGTCAGTTTACATGTAAACTAAGAACTGCAAACTGAATTTCTAAAGGACTGCTACATCCTAAATAATCACAATACAGTCATTAAATTCAAAATGCGCATAAATTGGTTCAAGAAAAAGTTATGCTGGTCTGCACGTTCATTCCCTTTAGCATCGCATAACGATTTTCCGGCTTAGCAACTATCAAAAATGCGTCCAGCGACGATCATAATAAATGATAAAAAGATGATCGATTAAGAGCAACCAGCAAGAAAATTTTGAACTCCATCGCTCACTGGAGAATTAACCCCGGGAATTAACGTCTAGTTGCCGGAAATTTTGCCCTGTTGGTAATTTTTTACAGTTGCAGGGATAATAATGGTGTCATAAACTCGAGCCATGTTGTTTCAGATATAAACAAATGCACAGCTTGCGAGCAGAATTCACAGCAACGGGTGCATTTATTTCGCTGGGCAGGGAGGTCGGTTGAAACACCAGTTCGATCCATTAAAAAAATTTATTGTCACGCGGTTGTAAATGGATAAGACAAAATGTGAAAATGAATTTTACAAAGACTAAAGAATTTAACAAACCTGGTTAGGGAGGACCGTACCGACGAGGACCCACGCAAAATTGGCCAGACTTCAGCACTATCTCGACGATGTCGCTTCGCCAGAAAATTGTTCCAATGATTACGATGAAAAGAATTTGACGATCATTGCGCAACTTAGGGCCGCCTTTTTAGAGCCTAATCAAATATCGATGAGATTTTTTATTCATTTCAGATCTGATGACAGCGTCGTGCAGGAATGAATTGCAAGGATCCTCGTGCGGTGTGACCTCGTGTCGCGCACGCACGACAATGCTGACGTCACAGTCCTTTGAGGAGCGGTCGCTATGCAACCAGGCTCGCCCGTATTGTGTGTTTGATTGATCAGTCAAATCCTTCAATTGTTTTCAAGATAAGAGAGCTTTGCTCTTGGATCATTTGCGAATCAGCTCCGAGACATTGAATGAGACAGCGCGTGTATTTTCATCGGCAGTTTTTCAATGAAGTATTGTTCAGTTGACGAAGCCGGTGACCAATAAGCAATGAGCGCGGCTCATGTTTTTGTTTTGGTAATTTTGTTGCCTGTCGACGAAGGCATCAGTCTGGCTGACGGTGTTCGAATATAAGCCGAGCCAACCATTGTTTTTGCATGCTGGATACTGACAAGATTTTATCATTTATCAAATAACTCGTGATAACAGGCAGGCATAAGTCAGTATCAGTTGAAAAAGCATCATACGCAATTGTCACAATTGTTCAGTGAAAAACGTCACAAAACTCTTGAGAACCCCTTCAGTCAATCAATCAATCAATCAATCAATCTATCTATCTATCTATCTATCAGTCAGTCAATCCCGAAAACTACAGTTTAACCCGAAACCCATTAACTTTGTTCGCGGGTTAACGGGCGGGAGTAAACCACTTTATAGATATTTTGCCACCCAATTCGTGTATTTCAGGGTATTTGGATGGAGAAGGTCAAATACGGTCGTCGTTTAAAAGGTGTTTGTTTGTTTGCCAGAAAATTCTATGATACTTGTAATTTTCAGTATTAAAGCCAAAATTTAAGCTCTATCGAGCCCCAGGGCAATAATCCAATAATCAAATGACAAATGTTACGCTCATTGTTTATTTTCCCGGGTCTGGCAAAATATCTCTCTAGCTAAAATTTGTCCTTGGCAGCTTTCTGGTCAATGTTACTTCTCTTTCGTTCTTGTCTTAGCTCCGAACCTTCTGTATTTATAGCTCCAGTTGTTTTGGTTTCCTTGCCTCAGCAATTAACAAATTACAAAGCCTCATTCATTCTGAAAAGTCACGGACTGTGTTTCGCAATGTTAATCGCTCGCACTCAAGAGTCAGACACATATTGGAAAACCGTTAATTGGCGCCGCCAGCAGAATTCACCAACAAAGCAAACGTTGTCTATTGAGAAATAAATAAATTGTAAAAAAAAAACAAAATTAGGATAACAACAAAAGTGACGAACTCTCCGTGTTCAGAAAAGTTCTCTCTCCATATTCCGATGCCCTCACACCCACACGTTACGTTGTTTATGTAAAGAGAAAGGCTGATTAACCATCGCAAATTGCTCACTATTGAAAGCTTGCTATTCCTCGTTAATATTTTGTCAGTTGTTGCTAATTATAACGTTTTTTACTTTTTCAGTTTCAAGACAATTCACTTTTGTTTGACACAGCCACGTGAACAATGGCTGCTGGGTCTAAAGTTCATTAATGCACACTTAACTCTGGATTCAGTATTATGAAATGCCTACAAATATGTCCGTGAGATGAACCGGATCCTGTGCTGTGATTGGGTACCCGAGCGGTCAAGATGGCGCTATCGTGCCCGCTCATGGTTACCCGCTGTCACGTAAGAAAATGGTGCTCTTTTTCCATAAAATCAATTCTTAATTGACCAAGCTTGTTCGGTCAAGATGGCTGGATATTGGCCTCATTCCTTTTTTGTGTGTGTTTACTGTATGGACCTCGACTCCGTCTCGGTCCATGAACACACACGCACACAAAAGAACTTGGCCAATATCCAGCCATCTTGACCTCACACTTGGGCGATAACTCATATTATGCCCTTCTTCCTGAATGAGAGATTCGTCTCCATATCACTGGTAATCCTCTCGGGGGGTCGAAAATACTCGTCGCCTCGTTTAGGTGTAAAATAAAGGGTTCTGGTCTCATTTAGGGTACTGATGACGAGATGCCAGTATTCTTGGCTCTTAAAGTATCATTTTTGGTGAACGCGAAGAAATGATAAAATAAATGCTGTTATTTCAATTTTTAGGCTCGATTTCCATCGTTCTCTGGAGTCCAGGCCTACTTGTGCGGGCTTCTCTTTTGAGGCTCGAGCCGCGCACATATTAGTACGATGCTTGCTCCGACAAGCATCTCCAACTTTTACATTTGGGAGTCCACCCGGGGTAATCCTCAGGGGGATTTTTTAAATTAACAGAAAGCTGGCAGCGGAGATGATCCGCCAGAAATGCCAAAAAAAGAATGCTACAACTGAAGTATACACTGACCCTTTGGTGAGGTTACTGGAAAGCTGATTATCGGTAGCTGATTCATGATTAAAAGGTGATCCAGGTTTTAATTTCTTGTTTACAATGGTGCTTTTCACGAAGTTTGAGATTTATAAGAAGACCACACCGAAACTGAATAAGACCATCCCTTTTTTTCGTTTTTTGTCGATTTTGGGTCGGTCGGAAAAGGAAAAAAAACACAAAAATAAAATTTGAAATGGAGTCTGGAACTAGAAGGCCCGGCACAGTATCTGTGGAGCCTGGAAACATCAAGGTGAAGGTGCATATTTGCTGCCACCAAGCCCTCAGCGGCACAGATGGAGCAGCTTAGTGAAATAACCAACGCGCTACAATACAGCTGTGGGGCTCCGTTAATTCCGGAAGATCATGAGTTAAACGGCGTCCCCAGTCGATGCCAGGCAAGATGTTTCAGGTACTGACCCAGTCGATAAGCCCCATTACTCATGCCGAAAATTTGAAGAAATTTGCTGTTGGTGGGGCGTTTTGGAGCCAGAGGCCGTGAATCCTGTGTGCCAGGAATGCACCGCTGCCGGCAAGAGACCAGTGGCAAGCTACAAGAAGAGCCGGATGGCAGGCGGCGCAGGAACGAATAAAGTAACTGTGTTAAGTGTTTTCCTATCACACGGACAGAAGGTCTCTCTCGTTGGATAGTGATTGTTCTCTGTCATGTATGTAGTTTAAGTATAAAGTAAAAACTAAAACTCTGTGAGGCAAAAAAATTGCTTATGTTTCAGATTAAAGTGATAATTTTTTGAAATGTGTCACTGCCTTCATTGATCAGTTTTTTTGTTTGTTTTAGAAAACGCGAAAATCTGGGTCGGTCGGACGACACTAAACAGAGAAAAAAGGGGATAGCCTAAAACAGAAACCAAAATAAGCACGCTTCTTTTACATTAGCTTTAAGAAAGTGCTTACTTTTCTCTAGGGTTGAAAAACTTGAAACTGATGTAATCAACTACGATTTTGTAACACTGATGACTTTCTTAAGCGGGCTTTCTTTCTTTTCTTTTGTCCCGCATCCCGACTGTCAAACTGACAAAATCCCGTTTCCGCCAAAGTTATTTTAATCCTGCATCTTAAAATGTCTGTGACCTCGCCTCCAGCGAAAATGATGACGTCACATGAAAACAAAGATTAGTTTCAGGTTGTTAACTGAAAGCTATTTATTTTTCCGGCTAAACCAGAGGAGAGCTGTCAGGCAAATTAGAAGCACTGTTTTACGATTTGTTATTAAAGGCGTTGCCAAAAGTGGTTTTTATGTTACTATTTACCATTTTCTTTAAAGATCTTTACAGCGGAGCTCCGGCGGAGGGTCGTGAAGTGGAGTACGATAACCATAGGAGTTCACAGCAACAGGGCCACAAGCATGCTTATAAACAGGAACGTTTTTGGCGACACATCGTTTCTTTCAAGTTTTTGCTCTTCCAGTCACACTGTCTCATTAGAGCAATACAAGGGATCGCTATGGAGAGATCGCCGTACATCGTTTAAAGGATGGACCATTAGAAAAGTGATGGGGTGAATGGGAAGAATATAAAAAGGAAATTCATGCTAGGGAATTAAGGTGACTAAAGAAGTAAAAAATCCTGCAGAGTGAATTCCACTGTCGGTCTGACTAACTGTGCCCGTCTGAGGGGCACCTTGGTAGCCACTTTATACTGCAGTTTTCTAGGTCCGATTTTCTCTACAATTGGGAAAAACAGACATATTTTCCCTTTACAGCTTGATACATTAATTTCGGTGAAGCAATATCCTGCCTGATTCATCAAAAACAAGACACAAACAGCAGTGATAAACATATTGAACTGGAGGGACGTTGCAGCTAGGTAGCACAGCGCATGCGCGAGTCATTATTCAAAGCATGTGGATGTGTCATTCTCGTCCCCAGAGGCCGCGCTCCTTTTGGTCAGCACCAAGAATCGCGACCCCTGGCCTTAACAACGGTCAAACGACTGGGCACTCCCGTGAACACGCGCGTGATTCGAGCACTTCCGGTCACTTTCCCTCTTTATCCCACAAAATTTCCACGTTCAACCTCCGCCACTCGAGCCATCTCGGTACTAAGTTCAAACATTCTGCCCCTACAAACGTTCTTTTCTCGAGTATTACTGCTCAGGCAACAGCCTTTCTCATCCGAAAATCTGCCCCCAGAGAGACCAACGACCACTATCACGATAAAAACACAAGACTTCATGTTTCGCTACAAACTCGTAAATTCGACAAGAAAATTCCCTACTGTTGCAGAGATAGTTTCTTTGTTGAAAAAGATATATAAAAGAGACGCTCCTTTTAGAGCTGTGTTTAAGGTAAAAACCTTAGCTGTTTTGTTTTCGGCTTATCTTTGCGAAATGAAACACAAACCGCGAAATTTAAATCTGCCACTATTTTATCGCTTGCTTGTTTCTATGGAAATGGTGCAATCCATTCCCACGCGCGCGCGCGCGGCTTAAGCATGCACACTCATTTGACCGCTGTGGGCCCCTGGCCAGGCCTAACACCGGAAGTCCGCGATTCACGGGCTTCCCGCCACTCTTCGCACGCTCAGAGTCAAGTCTGACAAATCTGATTGGTTCTGGTCTCAATCTATTGTGTTTATAAAGCCATTCAAAACCAGAATGTCGTTGGACTGAGCCAGAGGTCGCGATTCTTAGTGCTGACCAAAAGTAGCGGAGGCTCTGGGGACGAGAATAGTGGATGTGTCAGGATATCATAAGACTGAGTTAGAGTGCTAACCAGAGATCTCACCAGCAATGGGTGGGCCTGGGCGGGCATGTGATCTCCTGCTGGACGTTGCATATGTAGTCTACATACATTTTCAAAAGAAGGGCAAAACAGACTGCCTGATTCATGTTTTGAAAGCCTCAACATATAGCAATGATTCCACAAACTGAGATGTGTAAATGAAGATTGTGGCACAGATCATGTACACACACACTTCCTCTAAGATCAAGGTCAAACGTTGGAATCAAAGAGAATCATGGCGCTGTTAACACAACGGATGTGCTTGGTGTGACAGGTTGTCAATTTACTTTACAATCTACTCTACAAAATTCAAAACCTAATCTTCCTGACTACGCTTGCAATGCTACTCTCACAAATTCTGCTAAACTAGACTAAGCTCGGTTTTTGAAACAAAACGCCAAAATGATGCAAGAAAAACCGGGAATGTATAGCTCCGGTTTATTGCTGGTTTTCAGTGTCACGCCATTCAAAATAGGTCAAAGTAAAAAATCAAAACCGTTCAATAGATTACGTCCAGAATCAGGGAAAAGAAAGAAGGTAGATATGCAAAGACTCTCGCCAAGATTCAGGTCGCAGCAATTTTTGTTATGGAAGATATGCGGAGTAACGTTTTCCCCAAATTTATAGAAATTTGTATGGAGACGCCATGCTGGTGCCCATCTAGGTGGGCACCTACATGGCGGCCGGAAACCAGCACAAACATCTGTCACTGAGTTTTGCTACAAACGCGTGAATTTATCTCTCGAAGAACTCAAGAACGTAACAATAATACTTTATTCTAATACAAGAACTGTTCAGATAGCCGAATTCCCCGAAATAAGTCAAACAAACATCACAGCTCACTCGCCAGTCATGTAAATGCCGGGTCACACAAAAGCTTAGAAATTCAAGCGTAGTTTATGGCCAAACCAAGAACCCATTCGGAGTGGAAATTTGTATGAATATTAGTTTTTAGCTGCTCTTACACATCATGGAAGTCAAATCTCAGGAGGATTAATAGTTCTAGGGTTTGAATTTTAGTGACGTCATGTGAAAACCAGCAATAGAACAAATGGATCCCAAGCTATCAATGTTGCAAGCTAACATATAGCTAAGCATTTTGCATCGAAACGCAAGCAATTAGAAGGTTAATGAAAATAATTGAATTGTCCTGAAGAATTGGGCTCAAGAAGTCAGAGTTTCTAATTCATTCGATGTTTCGTTCACATTAATTTAGTAAATCAGTGAGTCCATACTTAATAGAGGGAGATTGCTAAGAAGTCACGTAATCATCAAAGAAGCAAACAAACAACTTCCTCGACCCCCATAACTTTTGTTTTATGCTTATTGACTAAGCATGAATTACATAATTATAATGCTTCTATTGATTAATTGTATGAACACACATTTGTGCAGGGTCAATCCCCAAAATAGCCTACAAAAAGATACAACAAAGAACTTTAATGATAATAATTTTTTTGGTATATATAAATACTCCACTCCTATAACAAAGAACTTTGCCTAGTTTGATGAAAGAATGAAAGATCCGAATGCAGCCCCCCTGGCATAACACTACTGGAAAAATGACCTGAAAAAATTCAGGCGTTGAACGGAGTTCGAGCCCACGACCTTTGCGTTACCGACGCAATGCTCTGCCAACTGAGTCTGGGTTCGGTCATTTTTCCAGTGGTGTTATGGCTGCATTCACATCTTTCATTCTTTCCGGCATCATTTAATTGCTACTGTTTGACATCTGTTACCATTGGCCTGGTTTCTTAACCATTTCCCTATATTACCTATGGTGAGTCAGAGATCAAAAATACTTTCTAAGCTTTATTTTCACAGCCTTGATGCATACAAGCTTGTTACACAGGAGGCTTCAAAACACACTGATACCATACTCTGCGCGTCACTATCAAAACAATATATGACGTCTTATCTTATAAAAACGCAAATATTACAAATCCATGCGATAACTATCTTTGAACAATGACACTTGGTTATGAATACATCCAATGACATAAATAGACACGCACGCAGGGTAAAATATCATTATTTATCTGGACTCCTCAGTATGGTAGGTGTTATGTCCGAGTCTACAACCATGATCCAATTACGGGAGAGTTTCGACGCACACAAATACACGCGGCCCTCAATAATCGTTGTGTTGTCCCCGGTGTTGTCCATTGAACCTTGCAACAAGCTGATACAGTGGATGTGCGGCATCGTAGATTTTTTTAAATTCTAGGCATCACGTACATAACACGTGAACAACTCATGTTTCTTCAGCTACCGACTCCACGTGACTATTAACATCCGGGTGTCTATGCTCTGTTGTAATTAGACCTTGAAGAAGGATCTTGTATTGAGTTGTAACGTCACTCTTTACTGTCAGCTAGAAATGGAGGAATGAGGAAAAAAACATTAGCTTCGTTGCAATCACCTCATCACTGAGACTTGCTACTTACGAAGTTTTTAGTTGGTTAGTTTTTTATCTGTTCTTAGTAAGGATATATTTTTACGATTTTATTTCTCCTTTTTTCTCCTTAGTTTTAGTTTCGATTGAGAAGACATAACAAACACTACAGAGTGTTTGACCGCAGTTACAAACACCTCAAAGGGTCGTCCAAAGTACTCCGCTGCACGTCGTATTTTCAACTCTCTTCTCGGTGTTTAGAAATGCGATCAAACACGGTTTTTTGTGTTTGATATAGTACTAGTCAATCAACCAGACAAAAAGCTAACCTATTGATCTTTGCCTCGTCTCTCTAACTCCCAACAAAAGAACAGTCGAGAATTTGAAAACTAAAATTAATTAAAAACTTTATCTCTACGCTAGTGTGCCAGTTTATTTGACGATGATGGACGTACCCTTTTTGAAATTGTGAGTTTATTTTTAATAATAATAATAATAATAATAATGATGATAATGATAATGATAATAATAATAATAATAATTAACAATTATTCACCGAAGTGGAGGTAAATATTCACCATATTCACCGACACTGAGGTGAATAATTGTTTTAGTATATACCACACAAGCTGAATAACTAGCGGCCCAAAGAGCAACTTTATTTGTGACAATATACCGACGAAAGCCATTTTGTTTTTCTTAGGCTGCTCGGAGGTGAATAGCACTTGGCTAATCACCTCCGAGCTAGCCAATCAGCGTGCACGAAAAGCACTATTCACTTGTGTGGTATATAATAATAATAATAATAATAATAATAATAATAATAATAATAATAATAACAATAACAATAATAATAATAATAATAATAATTAGCAGTAATCAAAGATTATGAGAGTGCCTTTGACGCCGTATAAACTTTTATACAGATACCTTAAATGATTTCCATAGCTGACTTTCAACCTCTAAAAACCAACCTTTCATCAACAACAGGAGTTTTAAAGAAAGATATTTCAGTGACAAATTCCATGCCATTCTGATTGAACAGGGCTCGGTACAAACTACGTTGCGTGACGGCGCCAGGGCGGGCAGGTTCCGACTCACAAGTAACTAAAATATTTACATCAGCCTTCAGATTTCGCGCTAAATATTCTCACATTATTAACTTGTAATTTGTAAAAGTATATTTTTTACGAACATTATTCTAAGCAGGAAGCTCAAATATAAGTACACAAT